>JBBPCS010000130.1:5446502-5462347 GCA_037974645.1 Hollardia meadi
CACACACACACACACACACACACACACACACACACACACACACACACACACACACACACACACACACACTGACACAGCCCCTCCCTTTTGTTAAGTTGAAGGATGTACCCCAACAGATTTGGTGACCTGCTCTCTCCTTTTCTGGTCTCGGCTAAACACAGTTCAGGTTGTGGAGGGAGTGCAACGCTGTCATACAGGGGGAAAGAACGGCAGAGTTACTGGATATTTCCCAGGGAGCCTGGGTGGAGATACAGTTTCCATTTCACCATGACCTTTCTCCGGTCCCAACGGTGGTCAGCTCCACCACTACCTCCTTCCTCTCACATCCCCACTGAGCAGCCTCCACTCCACTGAAGTCTCCCTTTTTTCTTTTTTTTCCCGTTTGTCAACCTATCCATCTCACACTTTTTACTCGGCTAGGACAGAACAACCCCACCCCCAACAACAAAGAGATCAAATTCCCATATCTCATCTATCTTCTCATCAGCTGTTTGCACCAATTTAAATGTTAGCATTGTACACGGTGCAAATGTGTAACTGATATGTAACTGATGAAAACAAAGAAAATGACATTTAAACAACTCCATATCAAATTAAGGACCACCAGCTACATCTAAATAAAGCTGTAATTGCAGTGAATTTTCCCTTCAGGATGGGAGTCATCCCTTTCCAACACCCAAGCTATTCTTAGTGTCAGTTAGTATTGTTATCAGCCACCAAACATTACTTTCATACTAAAACTTGTGTGATGACTCTCTTAGGGCAACAATGCCGGGAAGCTGTTTGTCACCAAGCTGACCACACAAACCCTGACACACTCTGGACACACCCTTCATTCTGAGTGAAACCATTTATATTTACCTTTTCCACTTATTTTTTAGGTACATACAGTAACTTGCAGTCATAGTGAGAGGCAGATAATGGGGGAAAAAAATGCAAGTGTCAAAAGCTCACCACCCAGACAAACTATATTTTTGGTGTAACCTCAAAACTTTCCTAAAATATCTCTCTTAACAGGTGTCCATTTCAATAAAGAGATTTTTCCCTTTTAAGAGAAGATTGCACAAAAATATAACACTTTAAGTACTTTATAGTAACAATATCTTGCAATGTTAAAGCTGACGACAGAATAGGTCATTTGCCAATGACTCCCAAAATGACATGATGTAAGTTACGCATGTGACGTAGGTTAAGTACGTTACATAGTTATCGTTGTAAAACGATCACAGTTTGTTTAGTTTTAGGCACCAAAACTACTTGGTTAGGTTTAGGAATCATGGTTTGGGTTAAAATAAGTATGCACATTACGTACATGACATAAGTTATTACATGAGGTACAGTAACTTACTGTATGTGTGCAAGTTAAAATAAGTCAACAGTAACTTTTGCTTCACACACACGGGCCTCCTGGGTGAAAGTCACGTGTTGGACCTATCCGTCTGCCCTGACCTCTTCTCTACGCAGACCTTCTTGATCTTTACACTACGTCACCTGACTTTGCTCCCGTCATAATAACTATGGCCACTAGAGGTTGCCACCAAAGTAAACATAGCCAACCTGTTCTCATCCCAGCTTGTCACATACTGACGTTTTGTCATGCGCCCTTCGCATCTTATCTAGATGCACATGGTAGCCTTTCACATCGTTGGCCGATGCGCTAAGCCTTTCCTTCAGCTTCTCGAACCGACACGCAAAAGCTCGCAACGGCTTTACATTGCTGGTACATTAAACCCTTGTGCGTCTTTTCCTGACACCAAAAGGTACCTTATGCATCTGGATGGGATGCGAAGGGCCGTGGTAAAACGCCTGACGAGCTGGGCATTAGAATGAACTGACATAGCTTGTTTTAACCCCCTTAAAAAAAATCGACCAGTGTGCAATTTGGTCAAAAGCTCCAGAACATCCTCCAAAATGGATTTTGGGTGAGACTGTTTTGTCAACTGCTGTTCTGGGATAAAAGTGAACTTTGAACATCAACTTGTGCTTCATTTCCACCGCATGATATGGCTCCCCTCGATTTGACTCGCTTGGAACTGTTCTGTTTTGGTTTTCCATTAGCAGAAGTTGTGGATAGTACCTGGTACTTTTTTGGTGTCACCTAATTGAGGTTCCAAGTGAGCTGACCCGATACTAAATGGTAGAATGAAAACACTGCAGACCACTGACTGGTCAGAGAAAATAGTCACTAGACCGACAGAGTAACCACAGTTGTCTCATTGTCCATGCTGTTATAGGATTTCCTAAATTCTCCATTTATTTTGCTGGACTCAGCCTTTATTGTGACAAATGGCCACATACTGTATTGAGAATCAGGAGCTCTCAGATATCCTCTACTGTTCCTGTGTTTGTGTTGCGCTGAAGATGGTGTCATGACAATTTCATGCGGAATCACTATCAGCTAAGAATCTCACTTACATTGAGAGGGTAGCAAAATTGAGAAAAGTTCCTGCCATTTCTATTTCTTTTCTTTTTTTGATTTCTCATTTTTTCAAATATGGTGACATGATGGACATAGAGGGACAGATTTACAACAAATGCCATTTCTGAGTCATCTGAGGCACTTTCTGCACTTTCCGCGTATCTCGCCTCATTTCTTTTTGCTTTGGAATGTAAGGGGGATCGAGCAAACAAGCAAGGGAGACATAACGAGTGTGGTTAATTGCACATTCCACTGGATTTACTAAGGTTCGTCGTAATTTGCATGGGTCACTTTTGTGTGAAGCAGGTGCAAATTTAAACATCATTTTAAAGAACTGTTCCAGTGGGGAAAAATGGTCTGTCCCTTGGACAGAGTGAGTGCATCGTGAAATGTGTTACAGAAATATGCACTGAATCAGTTGAAAAAGAAAAAAAGAAAAAGAAATAATGTAATCTTTAAGCTGAACAGAGATAGGTAGATAGATATATTTTAACAAGAGAGCTGTCACTGCATATTTGGTCTATAAACTTGAAAATGCATTCATGTTCACTGAGCTACTGTAGTAATTGGACTCTTTGAAAACATTTACATTGCACACTGCTTGTATTCTTTGATAAACATTCTTTTCTTTTGCATGTACAATGCTTTTATGTCGTGGCATCTTTTTTGTTATTTCTTTAGATGTCTAAAAACTCCCACTGCACTAGTTTGACTAACTTTACCATGAATTAACTTTGTTGTTATACCTTTATGAATTTTAAATGCTCAAATAATTCTCTTTGAATATGATTAATTATTTACGGATCAGTACATATCGATGACAACATTTTAATTTCTTAGCTTACTGATCTTGGACAAATCTCAGAATATCAAAGGTACAGGAAAACTGTGGGGTATAATGTGGATAATAATTTTATTATAACTAACTGGCAGGGCAGTGATTGTGAAAACATTGCTGCTGGCACTGTACTAATCATTTTCACTCTCAGTCAGATTCATGTACATATTCACAAGGACTTGTTCCGCTCTTTGTGTGTCAGAGACAATACAGAAACACACGGACAGCTGAAGAGTCACCTGTGACATCATTCTGCAGACACGCCTGTCCAACGCTCCAGCAAAAACAAACCTTCACTACAGAAAATAGAGAGGCGGCCTAATCGCCCCAACGTTTGTGCTCCTCATACATTGATAAATGAAGCCATTGTGCAGTGATTATCACAGTTATTCATGGCCTCTTTGAAATGGGGATAGGGCATTTGTTGCATTACATAGGACCAGACACTGCTGGGCCTAGTGCATGTTTCCCTGTCACTGTGTATTACAGGCTAGCCAATGACATTTATAAATACTTCGTAATCTGCTCTGCTATATGCGCCTCGTTATTAAATGCCCAGTTGCCGCCAAAATAATGGCGGCAACTGGGCACAGCCTGTGATTAATTGAATACTATTAAGTTGAGGTGGATCACGCCTGTTAATAAATGCTTCTTTTACACTACAAATAAATCACAGACAAATTACAATAAATTATTTTTTGGTGGCATTTTGCTTTTGCATTAGGAGGGGATAGAAACTCAAGAAATATGGAAAGGTTATTCTTTCATTATTTCAGGTGGTAATGTAATAAAGAATGATATAAATAATTGGCCAATGTCAGACTGTACACATAAGCATTATGCAGTGTATCTCTGTGCTGTGTGTGTGTGTGCATGCGTGCGTGCGTGTGTGCGTGTGTGTGTTTGTGTGTAGGCTTCAGACATGGGAGAAACAACAGACCATGCTCTGGTAAGCATCAGGCCAAGGCATTTGGCTTTTTCTTCGTCTTGGAGTGGGGAGAATGAGCTCCGAGTTGTGTTTTTACTCGACCACATCAACTCAAACATAAACCCCAGCCTGCAGGCAGCCCTGTTAGCTGTAGTACCCATCAGCATTTGCTTTTATCTACATGGAGCACGAGATGGATGTGTTTTAATGAATCAAACAATTAAGATTTTAGCAAAAATATTACTTTATAATCATCATTATCTTTCTTGCTTTGATGACCATCTAGTACTCCCAAGAGATTAAAACTACTGCTCTGATTTATCTCGAAATATGACATGACCAAACTTTAGGCCTTAATTATAAAACACTTTCAGAGAGGATTTGAATTGCTTTCTTTATTCTCAATTATAATTCATTGTTTTGGCTCTGGTGATTTTCATTTGGGAGGGGGGTGCCAAAATTTTTCTATGCAGGAAAAACCGTGCCACAGACTTATTTCATATGATGAAGGCATTATTGCACCACTCCCATCTATCTTATTACCCTCTCTTATTCCAGTCTTAGTTGGGGACCTGGCCAGTGTTGTTCATCTTTAGAATGGTATCTTCACTGACAAAGCCTGGCATGCTGCACTGAGCTCAAGGCCTTTTTACAACTCTTTAATGAGAGCACAGGGCCACCACCTCCCTGTACCCACTCCCAACTCTTGTACTTTGGCAATTCCCACTCCCACCCTAGGACGGCCACTTGTCTTCGGTGGTTTGCAATTAGCATCTTTCATGATGTTCTGCTTTATTGGTTCTGCGAAGCTAAAACTGTAGTGGGCCTAAGCTACATCATGTCAACATTAGGTGGCGCGGTAGGAGGTGGGAGAGATTTCAGTGGGATTTACTTTGTCAGTTCACAGGCGGTGGCCTCCGGGCCCCGTCTCCTCTTCTGTAGATTCAAACAAACTCTAGTTATTTCAGCTCAGGGAAGGCTGACGTGGATCTGAGGAGAAAGCCTGCCTGCCACTGAACCCCGAGGGAATGGGCCACCGGTAGCCTTAAACACCTCTTCCTCACTTTTTTCCCTCCCTCCCGCCTCTGCTCCATTCCATCCACTCTCTATCCCCAAGCTTTGACAGAAGGTATGTATTTTAGGAGAGACCCCTGGTGATGTGATGGACATGAGAGCCCTGTTTGAAATGGAAACCACCACATTCTGCCCAGCCAGGGAGCACTGGGAATATCCCAACAGAGATGGCAAAAGGAAATGGAACAAGTGAAAAAAATAGCCATCTTTATTGAGGTTTTCCTTTCAAAAACACAAGTAAATATAGGAACGACACTTTCTATTCAGGATATGATGCTCTGTAAAGCTATAACCTCAGTTGAATACCCACTGACCACCACAGTCGTAGATCACTTCTTTTTTTTCTCATATCAACTCTCATGCTTGTATACACTGACAACACATGCTGGCTCAGATAACCAAGAAAAAACACGATAACAGAAATGAATGTAATTCATAAAAGAGATAAACTGGGCCACACACAAGCTTATCCTCTAGTGTGTGCTGCACTGCCTTGCATTCACCAACTATCGTCTCTTTTCCCTTCAACCTCTGTTTATTTCTGACACCAGAATAGCATGCATTTATGTGTTTGTGCATACTGGTGCACATAAGTGTTTGTGTACATGTTGGCCCTGTTTTTTGTGTGTGCATACACATGTCTGGGTGTGCAAAGAAAATTATGTGGCACACTCCATCCTCCCTATAACTCACCTGGACTGATAGAGAGAGCAACGGAATTGTTTCCTGCGCCTGCTACTCATTCAAATGGGCTGGCGTCTGTAAACAAGAGCTGCAGTTATCCATGTAGCGGTCAGATAAGAGGGGAAGGAGACCTCCAGAGTGATGGATCACGAAGGGGCTCCCAGTCCTCTTCTCTTCCCAGCACCACCCTGCCACCTTAGGATAATAAACAGCCGCGGAGCAGGGGGCCAGATAAGAGCCATCACTCACATTGGCCAGGCTGATAAGACACAGACGCTCTCTGTCACCCTCCATGACATTTGTTTTTCATTCCACTTCAGACCGAGGGAGAAGTCAACCTGTTTCATCTCATCAATGGGCTCCACTCAGGATCCCCCGCTGAGTGTGTGCCACCTTTTGACACTGATGGCAGTCAGGTGACTGACTGTGTCATGCTGCACAGAAGAAGAATGGACTGCGGCCTGAGTGTTTCCACTGTTTCATTCACAAATGCAGTACCATACCTCGAGCAAACAAACACTTGCTGTAGTAAAGGTTTATAATTAATTTGACAAAGCTGAAAGACAATGTGACTACAACCTCTTGTGCTCATTGCAGTTACAGATACAGCAGAGCTGCACATTCTGCACCGAGGGTGCGTACAAAACATGCCCACTTTGAGGAATTGCAGCTTTACTTCTGAAGATGTGGTCACGGTTAAACAAAAGGCCTTGTGCACCTACTTCCAAGCCCTTAGAGAGAATGACCTGATACTGTAGAGTTCTATGAACAGTCCGTTAATTTTGACTACCTTTACCTGAGCTATTTTTACACCTCATATGTCATCTTAATGGCCCGACTGGGGGAGGCTTTAGAGGAAGAAACATCAACCAAGAAAACAGAGGTGTGTTTCTGTTCTTCCCTAACTGGCTATAAAACTAAGTTAGACATGAATCAAAGTGAAATCTCCTTGAACAAAAAACTCAAGTTACAAGTTGTAAATTATGCTTTGGAGACTAATATTTCTGACGGGGTGCATAAAATTATTATTTAAGTTATTTTGTATTTTGGCACCTTTAATTCCCTAAAAATGCAGAGGCCTATCAGAGGGCATATGCAGCCATTGTAAATCTGCCTGCCCTAACATTGCCTCGACCAGGGTCACCTACAAGTCACAGTTTTGAGAAGGTATAAAATGGTTACTTTATAGCTATCCCAATTGTTATATGTTAGAGTTATGTGCATTGTATTACCACTAATGAAGGGCGTAAATTCTCAGTTTACGACTGGACCTTTACAGGGGGGGGGGTTGTAAAACACACACTTTTTTCGTTACTTGTTTTATTTTTTTTAGTTTGTCGAGTTCTGGAGTTCAGACTGTGCACACACTGTTTCCATTAGTCAGGGGCCGCTCCTCTTAGAGGCCTCCGTCTGCAGTAATGGGTCCGGGCCGTGAGAGAGCGGCATCCCGTCCGTTGGTCACGGATGACATTTAACAGACAGGGCCCAACTTCCTGTGATCAGAAGAGTGGTAACTATGAAGCTAATCCAAGGCTCTCACAAATCGCTCATCGTCATCCTCTAGCTGTCAGGGATCGGCAGCGCCTGACAGTTGTGGGACAACGATCACCTGCGTTGACCCCCCAGATCTTAGATCATATGTCCATGCACTGTCTATGCTAAACATGGGATCTGTTTAATGCACCTCTCAGCTAAAAATACTGTGCTATTTGCTTAATGTTTCAATTCAGAGCAGCTTCTAGGATAATACGAGGTCGCTTTACGCTCTTTCTTTGATTTAACCTGCACCAGTTGGCTTTGAATAGATGACTTGTGTTACCAGTGTTTGTTTTACTTGCATACTTGTATTCTTTACTGATAAGTGGGTTCACCATAATCATGTCAATCACATTTATGGGAGCTGCATCCCGTGCTTCAGTAAGACAGGGTTATAAACACTGGGGCTCTGAAAGGGAATCCTCGCTCAGTTTCCAACCTGAGCTCTGCAGCTTCCTCACAGCGTTAACAATCAAATAGCTGCTGATGATACATTCTCTAATGTCAACACTGTTCTGTGGATGCGGGGTCACCACCACAGGCAGGATGCAACACCTTTTGCTGCTTTCTGCGTGTCACCTTCGTGGCAGATTAGCCAAAGTACTGACTGCTAACTGAGCCTGTGCATTTTGCAAACTGTGCATTTTAAGTGCTATAATTTGGCCCATTTTTTGCATTTATTGTAGCTATGTGTACTGCAACATCAACATACTGTAATTCAGAACTATGCAAATCCCAGGCCTTTCTCTGTCACTCCCAGTAATATCTGACAGCAAAGGGATGCTGGAAACAGGAGATGTACAGTACAGCAGTGCAGGATTGTGAGGGATTGACAAATCAAGCAATTAAAGGGGAGGTGATTATGTCATCATTTTCTTGGGCTGGCTCAAAAAAAAGGTCCTGCTACATTTCATATTCACTCTGAATGAATGAATAAGGAATGTAAGGTGGAGGGGGTTGAAATATCTCACAGGGACATTCTGCTTACTTTTTTTAGACAGGCCTTATCTCCCCACGTTCAGCCCTGTTAATATGATGATGAACAATATTTCATGAAGGGCAGCTGAATATGTCTCTCCTGGAGAGAGCCCAGGCTCACTCTGTCTCCTCCCCATGTCCTCGTCTTTCCTTTGTAACACTCTTTTCTCTGAGAGTGGGGATAAGGGGAGAGAAGGCAAAGCGAGGTAGATTATCACTACCACCACACACACACATACCCCTCAGAAACACACCAGTCCGGGATCCTCCTCTTCCCCTTCAACCCCCCCCCCAAAACATTTTCATATCAATAATCAAGCAATTTTTCTACATGCTAATCCATCAAAGCGGGCTGGGGCTAATCTGCAAGCGTGGGGCTGGGTGGTGTGTGCCGCTTCCTCTTTTCAGGTGTGCCCGACTCCCTGGCAGACATTTGTCCCGCTATATGTGGCACACAAAGCCCCTGCCCTGTCAGCACTGATTGATCAGAGGCCGGTTGTAAAGGAGGAAAGCAGCACACCCTATCAATGATGCTCTACATCTGCACCTGAAAAGAGCCTTCGTCTCTTTCCACAACATGCTCAATGCCGTGGAGATAATGAGAGCCGTTAACAGCTCCTGCAGCTCTGGTTTTTGTCATGTGTATATAGGCAAAGTGCTTACCTTTTAGATGGAGGGAAGAGACAGTTAAAAAAACAGGGCCCTTGGTAGGAAGATTATCATAATGTCTACAAACGCTGACAGGGTTGAATTTCACTGACTCTTTTTCAGATTAGCGGGGCTTTTAAAAAAGGGTGCATTTGCGGAACAATGTGATTGCGTGTTTGATTTTAATTTTCTGACAATCTTTCACAGCATGTAAGGGATACGTGTGGATGTTTTTTTCCTGCGCTCTACATTGTTGGGATTTAGTCAGGCTAAGGGTGCTTTTAGAAGCATGTGAAGGCATAGCAGGCGCCTCTAAGAGTCTGGGCGATCCTGCAGGAGGGAGAGTGAGAGATAAAATGCAGAGGCCTCATTAGTAGCACATTTATCATCTCCTGTCTGTGATTTAAAAGAATGACTGGGTCAAATCACTTTAAATACCTCGGGGGAAATCAACATTTGTCATTGCAAAGCAAACCTGCCTCTCTTCTGGCATTAATTTATTCTGGTAAAGCATCCCCATTCGCCGCTGCGCTGATTTTAATTTCATCCTTGCAAAAACCTTGGCTGAATGTCTATTTCAATTCATTGCTTTAACACACAATTGTCCCCTTCAATTCATTGAAGTAATACTCACCACTAGCAAGGCTAAGCCCTAGCCATAGACACTGGGCAGGCAATGCAAATGATCTTTAGTGAAACGTTAAAGCGTGCGAGCCATCACAAATTATTCTTCAGATATCCACAATTAAAAAGGAACGCCATCATTGCTGAACAGAAAAAAGTACACGCTAAGAACAAGAGAGAGATGATGTATTATAAATGTGTTATTAATGCGTAACTCGGCAAGGTCGGGGAAGTCAAGATAGGTGTTGAAATATGGATGTCACCCTCAAAGAGCCCACTAACATTGCTGCAAGTGGACCCTCTGGACACACTGCCTGACAGAATATTTATGTGTTTAGCAGCACACCCACTTACATTTCTGTGAGCATTATCTGAGGACGGTGCAGTGCTGGTCGTGCAGCCAATAGCACCTCAGTGAACAAAATAAGAGCCTTGAGGTTTGTATTGAACAGTGAAGGCTGTGAAAAAATGTTTCCTAGTTTAATGTCTTTTTTTCATTCTGCCTGAAGTTGTTTTATTCTGCTATATTTGAAAATGTGTCCATTTCAAACCTCTGATTTCATTTTTTTTTCAATTAAACAAATTTTCAACACTGTTATTTTAATTGTAGCTCCAGTAGTGTTTTGCTACAATTCATTCCAACACAAACGTGTAGAGTTTTAGTTGTGGGACCGTTACTCATACCACTGCACCACCCAGCCTCCTTTTGTTAGTTCTGCTGATCGGACGTGATGTTGAAGCCAGAGATGTATTGTAGGGCACTGCAGAAATATTTCAAAGTCAGGAGGAAGGAGGCAAAAGTGCCAGATGCTGAGCAAGTCCTGAAAGAAGTGCAGGATAACATAAAGCAGCACCAGAATTAACGCACATCTATTTTATGCCAGTTCAGACAGAATAGTCTGCCATATGTAAATAGAGGTTCAATAATGAATGCACTTCCCCTGCTTTTATTTGCTTTAAGCCCTCATAGTCACACACACATTGGCACCGTGCAAGACATAAATTAGAGAGCATTTTAAAAGAAATATTCAAAGAGCAGCCTGCCGCCGGAATATCAGTTATTATTTTTGATGTTGCAATTTCTGACACTTTGATGCAATCAGTGAGTAGCCCCAGCATTCAGCCCTCTCCAGGGAGAGAGCTGTCAGGAGTGAGGAGCCGGTGGGTAGATAATTATGGGAGATCAAACCTCACTAGTTAGTAGGCAGGAACGGGAGGCAAATGCCAAAAACCAGCCAATGTTTCGCAAACGCTTGTTCAAGGATATCCTAATTGCTATAAGTGGTTCCTTCAGGACTGGCACTTCAAACACTGCCTGCTGCATGATGTCATCTCTCTGGCTCCCCTTCACATTAACAATAGGCAAATTAAGGAAGAGGGCACAGCAAAACATACCAGAGGACAATGTCCTCATGACATGTGACCCACATCAGCGGCTGACGCAAACACATACTGCATAAGTCTATGTATACTGTATGCAAAGAAAAAGGCCGCCAGATTGATTCGAGCAGACAAAACAGTCTTATTTTGCTTGTTGTCTTTGTGAGGGCAGTAAGCAGTTGTTACTCTTTGTGCTGACATCAATGTAAATGCATAATATGGTATAATTAATACAGAAAGCGGGCTACTTTATATGCACAACACAACAAGTACACGCATACTGTTCGTAAATATTAGAGTTGTACTATCTCAAAGGCGATATATTCTGACATCCAACTATGTGCTCCATAATTCAAAGTGAGAACACAGCCCTATCTGTCAGTACTGTTTCAAGCCTACCTCTCCGATTCCCTTCTTACCTTTGCGGTTCAAAGGGAAGGAGAGGGGAAGGTGAGTACAATTAGTTGAAATCAGTCAGAACAAATTGTCCGACAGCATTGTGCTATACTAAGACATCCAAGTCCATTTGCTGTTGGTGGGATGACCCTCTTACCATGACCCTTGTACCCCAGCAACATGCATAAAAACCGCTGCTGTCTAATCAGTCTCTCATACTTACCGTTGACCAATGTCTCATCTAATACAGAACGTAACTTGAAAAAGAATCCTAGACCTGTTTCTGTCTGCCTCAGCTACATCAAAGGAAACCCAACCCTCGGCAATCAAAAAGAAGAATTTCATGTTTCAAAAACAATTCACATTTTCAAAGGGGGACCACAGCTGACATACAATCGCAGTAAACCTATTGAGTCTTCAGCGCGCTCATTCTTTTCCTCTCCCTGTTGTGAATGTGAATCTTGAGGGTCATTGATCATCTCATTAAATTCAGCCCCAAAGAAAGCGCTCCTTTTCACACAGCTCAGGAATTCAGACGCAAAACACCCCCGCCTCTTCTTCAGGCACACACAAACACGCTCGCACCATCAAACATCACCAAATGACTGCCTTTCGCGAGACAAGAAAGACAGCAATAAAATGATAAAATAAAGTCTATTTTGTTCAAAAAGGGTAAAAAGGGGTCATTTTTTGCATAGAGTGCCGAACTGTTAGCATAACAAAGCGCTGGCTGGTGAGCTAATGGCTCTTCATCTGTGACAAGGGGCTCACTAGCTTTTCACCGTTGCGCTCCACAGAAAGTGGCCTGAAACAACACCTTACTTCTGCTCCTGACCTCCCTGCACTTAAACACAGGAAATCCCTATGTCAAGCTCAAAGTCTGCACACACCCACACACACAGACAGACACAAAGTGAGCGAAAATAATACACAAGCTACAATGAGTATTAGCATTATGGAACAGACACCACCACACAAACTCACACTAGGCAGGCAGGGCAGCCTTGCAAGCGCTCTGCAGCCCTAGAGTGGCTTGGCTCAGTCTAATTGTCTCTCTAATTGGTGATGTCTAAAGGGGGTCTTCTCTTTATTTTTGGACAGAGCAGCATGCCATCACGCAAGGCAAATTACTCCGACAGACAGGCTGGAACACAACAGAGGAGACACAAATGACAGCGAGTGAGGAAAAAGTGAGAGCAGAGAGCAGGGGGTGGGGGAATGATCATCATTATTATTATTTTATTCACCATGGGGAAAAGGCATGTTTAGAGAACTGAGTTTCAGGTGGCTAAACATCCAAATTGCTCCCCTCCCAATGGCCCCTCGGTCCCCTCCATCATCTCAAGTCTGGCTGAGTATGTGAAGGGATGAGGTCATGCTGCACTCATCCAGGCAGTGTTGAGAGGCCTCATTCTCCACTCCTCAACCCCAAATGCTTTATCCGTGAGGCCTGCCTTTGATGTGCTCGTAACATGAAGGACGCAGGGCTATCAGCTAGCTGTCAACTCGGTAACTACCCTGCATCGCTCCCAGGGGCAGCAGAGCCAACTGTGCCAACATGGCCGTCCAAGGCCCAGCAGCTCTGCCGCTGACGGACCTGATTAATTCCCCGGAACGCTGGTTTGTCTTCCTGCAGTTCAGTCAATGACTTCATTCAGCAGGATGAGGTCACCAGAGGCCTGGTAATAAAGGGGCTGCACTTCACAGTAAAGACAGCACGCCTGTGTGTGGCTCTCCAAAAAAAGCCCTTTAAGAAAGAAGAGAGCAGAAAAGAGGAAAACATCCAAGTGTCTTTGGCTCGAGAGCAGCAGTCCTTGAGCAAGAGGCGAGCGAAGCGCACTTCCTGCCACTCCTGGCTTCTCTTCTCTTTCCTGTCTCCCATTGTGGAAGAATAATAATTGGCAGGCCAATGAATTATTAGCACACACAGTAGCTACAACAAGAACAATGTCCCTTATTGGTGGAGGCTCCATTAATGTGACTCTCCTTTAAAAAGACTATGGTTCACACGGGTAAATGGGTTTCTTAAATAAAAAAATAAAATGGTCGTTTCATTTTCCCTCTGACTTCGACCACCTTCTATTCCGTTTGAAAACATTCATCGTTTTTATAGAGAATAATGTGTCAATGTGATGAATGAACGTTCAATAAAAACCAGTGATAATGATAGAAGTTGTCCTATCCTCTCCTTGAGTCATAACTGGTGTGGCACAGCGGTTTAGAGCAGTAGTCTCATATAACAATGCTTATTATGAGGCAAAGGCCTTTAAACAAGTCAAATAAAATTGATGTCATTCACTTTTTGAGACTCAATGATAATCTGGGGAATTTCACTCCAACAAACGGCATTGGGGCAAACGACGCAACTTACGAGAGTGAGTAACTCACTCTCATGCTTATGGGATTGTAAAAAATGACAATTTCTTGAAATGTGCTATAAATTTGCTGAATTGCTCTTGCCATCCCCGGGATGACAGTTGCCATCACCTCGTGGGCCATGCAAGTCTAGTCACTTCATATAATCTGGAGTCACAAATTACAAAGGGCCTCCCAGCCTCTAAAGAGTAACGTGGGACTTCAGAGGCTTTTTTGGTGGCTCAAGTTAACCCACCAGACAGGGACAAATAGATGGCGGTCTGTGGCCTGCCTATCCAATCCCACCCGCCTCTGGGATGGAGTGTGGAAGGGGGTGGGGTGTGAATGAAAAGGTGGACCAGCAATGATGCACGGTTTTGCGAGCTCATAAAGCAGGCCATCAGCTGACCTCTGAGGCACAGGGGAACAGGCAGGGCCTTTACGACCATCACCAGATTTAACAGCCAATAATGACTGGAATAAGCGGTTAAACCTTTACGGACCTGCATGGCTGCGTGGTAGCAGTGACAGCAGAGCCAGGCAAGAATACAGAGAGAGAGGGAGGGAGAGTGATATATTCAGCCAGTGCACTGACAGGGGCCATGTTTCAACCGAAGGGAAAATGACAGATGCAAAGGGAGAGCACACTGATATGTGTGTCTCTTTAAGCGGAGCCAACTGGCTTGTCCATTCCCATCCTGATGAATGCACAACAGGGAGAGCTGGAGAGAAAAGTGGACAAGGGAGAGAAGATGGAAGTGATGCATGGGGCTTGAGACATGAGGGGAGAACAAACAAAAAATGGCAAGAGACAGGTGCACTTAGGACAGAGTTTTTCTGCTGGGTGTAGAACCAGATCTTATTCTTATAAAAGCTGAGCACAAATAAATAGTTAGTATTTTTTTATTGTAAAGATATTTGCCAGTGCACCAGTGCTGTTTCCAGTAAATATACAGTGTAGATCAGAAGCACTTGGTACTTGATATAGTGTTTTAATATTAGTGTGAACGAATTGTTTAAAGCCTGATCCTGCTTCAGACTGGATCTGTGCATGCAGTAGGCCTAATGTGACCAGTGGATGAAAGCAGAACGACTTTGGTATGTATTAAAAATAGATACTTTCTGTGATTCATGACTTATACGATATCCTCACCCATCTAGTAAACTATACACTAAGATAATACAAAGAGACAATATTACATTTAGTGCCACACACTGACAGTTTATTTTAAGCAACAGTTTATAAATTTCTTTACTAAGTAAAAATCTTAATTTACAATCTTTGTTTTGCGGACTTCTTTTCTCCTTTATTCTGACGTCAAGTCTAACTTATAGCACATGAGCATCCTTTGAACCAAGATCATAACACCAATTCATTAACTGTTGGCAGCAAACTAATTCTGATTTTCAATAAACTCTCTAAACCTAATACGGTGCTCATGAAAAGAGGCCCATTTCACAGGCTGGCACATGTTCAAGCAACATATGCTCACATAATCTCTTAAAAAGCATGATCCAAGTCCAAATTTAATTATGTAATAGCACAAACGAAATCAGAGTGCCGACACAGCAGAGCTCTGACACACAACGGTCTGCCACTCCACTCCCATTCTACTCATTTGTTTATTGCTCTCACCGGTCCCAGCAGCCTTGGGGGCCGCGGTGTCCCGAGTCCACTCAATGGTCTACAGATGGCACAGAGTCTCCAGGCTCGTTTCACATGGTTGTTTGTCTTTTTAATAAGGTCTGATTGAGATATAGGACTATTGTTATAAGATCATAATGCCTTTTCATGGTCTCTCAAGCCATTACTTTTAGTGTACTGTGTTTTTACATACTAAGTTCAAAGTCTCTTAACTTGATTTTCTGTTAGTTCATAAGGATTTACAGCGGCATGACTCATTCCAGGCAGTAGTGCTCGTGGTGGTGGAAGGCAGACGAGACGAGGGGGGGGTGGGGGGGGGGGGGGGGGGGGGGGGGGGGGG
>JBBPCS010000130.1:5483915-5516941 GCA_037974645.1 Hollardia meadi
ATGGACACAGTTTGCTCTATTTCTTCTCCAGTCCCTAAATAAAGCCTGAACATTGCCATCAAGCTGATATGGGTCTTTTGATATGGGTATTTACTGGACTACAAAAATAGAGAACATAGTTACACAAAGTTCACACTGTGATCTTACACACACACACACACATGCCTGGTCATCTCCTCATAAAGTAGATTAGCTTTTAGCATCTGTTTTAAAACACATTGTAGCCACCTGCATGTGCTGACTACTTGACCTTTATGTGCAGGGTAAAATAGAAAGGAGCAGCTCAGTGTTATTGTATCATGTGTAAGGGCTGTGGAATGTGAAACCGGGGGTTTGTTTACACATATGTATTTTGTGATTTATGCTATAGCTGATCCAGGATTTCATATAATAATACTTTATGACTTGTGCCTTAACCTCTCTGATCCTGTCACATCCTTCTGGCCTTGTTCCAGAAGGTGTAATCCAAAATTTGATGAGCAATTTACTTCTACAGGTTAAAAAAGGGACACCTTCTTTTATAAAATGATAATTAGTGTATGATTGCAAGTTATTCTGAAATTCTAGAACTTAAAGAACAACTTAGATCCTCACTCACAAAAAGCAATTAACGCAACATTTGATCATTAGATTTTTCTATAGAGATCATTCCTTTTCACACTAAAAATGCAACATTCAGAATTCATGTTTTTAATTTCCAAGAGACAGTCCCTCTGTAAAATATTAGAAAACAATGACATTGCGATATATTTTTTTCTGCAATTAATACTGCAATATGAAAAAGGAAATTTCACCAGATTCATGCAGTGAGTTATTCATTCACAGTCAATCAATCATAATTTTCACTGGCATGGACAAGTGGGAGAGGGATTTGGGAAAACACCACGTTTCTTAATGAACTTTGCAAATTGACTTGTGTGTCACAGTTGTGTTATTTCCATGTAATCTACCATTTCTAACCACATTAAATTGTATGTTTAATCTACGTGGTGGCTGATAAACAGGCTTAAAAGATAAACTGACTTTTCTTGTAGATTAGTCATGGAAAATGAGAACCTTGCAAGTTTTCCTTTTGAGCTAATTTGCCTTACTTGACATTGCATGTCCTGCAATGTGACTATTGCACATCGGCACATTGTGATGTCATATAAATGTCATATATATGCGATGTATATAAGTAGATATATAGCTACTGACTTGATTTTATTAAGATGTTTTAACTAGTTTGACTTCTTCCACAGCAATGTTTTCTTTTTCTGCCCACTGATTTGAAACCTGTCAGAGCTAGAGGTTTTAAAAGGATCCAACATCCTAACAAGTGATGACTGAAACTGAAGGAGAGACACGGTGAAAACAAGACTGGGAACATGAGGGAGAAAGGAAGGGAACGGGGAGAAGGGGGAAAAGAGACCCATTGTAAAAGCCAGCCTTGTTAGCACTGTGTCACACGAGCATCTATATATCATCTCCAGGTCTGTCACCTGACCCCGATGTGTCACAGACCCCGGACTGTCCCCTCAAACACGAGCCCTTCTCTGGTAACCCCTGGGCCCTCTGTGCCCCCGTCTACCCCAGCTCCCAGTGAGTGTTAGGCAGTACTTTACAGCCTCTGAAAGGGAACTAAAGACCGCTGAGGATTGAGATGAATTACAGCCGGGGGAGCTCCGTTAACGAAGGGCGTCCAAATTTACAGCTTTGCCAGCTTTCTTAACTTCATGGATGGAGATAAAGCAGGCCTTGGTTTTTACAGAGCCCCACTAAGAGCACAGAAAGGGGGGGTGGCAGAGAGAAGGAAAACAAGACAGAGAGAGGGGAAGACGAGGCTTAGTTTCTGAAAGAGAACCTAATGAGTGAAAATATATGAAGCAGAATGGCCCATGTTATTCTCTCCCCCGACAAGAAAAACGGCAGCCAAATGTCAAGTAATATTTATTGCGATCAACAGTCATTGAGAGGTTATGGACACAGAGGCCCTGACTGCACTCACTAACTATTTTGTGAAACAGAAAGAGCCAGCCACAGCATGAAACACATTTTTCTTTCTTTTTATTTTTAGAGATCAGTCAGTTTAAACGCTTGTTAAATCAGCCAAGTAAAAAAAAAAAAAAGAGGTGGGAAAAAAAAAGCCTTTCCAGTGCTGTCTAAACCTGAATGAAAAGCCCTTTGTAGTTCACTCTGTAGGGTTTGTAAAAACAAATGCATGCTACATCAAGCCAATCATTTATCCCCCAGACAAAGATCAAACTAATATTGACTGAAAAACACCTGAAAGATAAGACAGTGAATGCTAATGAGGGGGGCCTTCTACACCGCTAATTACAGTGAACAGTGAATTTCATGACCGGGGGGGGGGGGGCGACGACAACAATAAAGCCCTCTTTATAAACATTCTCATTTTTCAGGAGCAGTGGATGGTGTTTGGGGTCTGGCTGCAGCCATACTTCTATAAGTGAATTGTATATCAGCCTCTAAAGCTGGCAGTTTAATCCTATTTGCATTCATATGACTATAGCTGGATCCTGGGAGCCTTTTGTATGCCCTTGTGACTGCAGGAACTCTATGCACGATGCCAGTATCTGGATGTCTCTCACATCTTTCAGCCCAATTTCACTCGCTGCTGTTCACTGGCTGGAGAGGCACCGGGAGAACTTATTGGAGAATGGTACAAATGAGTAAACATGGAGACTCCTGGACAGGTAATGAACTCTCATGCACACACACATGCAGTCACACACAGGTTTCATCTGAACATACAGACAGAGAGTGGGAGAGGGGAAGAAAGAGAATTAAGTACCCTTAGTGGTTCCCTAGTGGAAAGAGCCACAGGCTTGGCTCCACACCGGCTGATTTGTGAATCTCTTCTCCTTAAACAGCTCTGTGCCTCTGTGCACACGTTGAGCTGGCGCAGGGGGAGCAGCGCTTTCACCCATTTGCACATTAATAAACCACCAGAAACATTTAATAAATGCTGGGAGAATAGACAGTATTTACATGTGAAACTCCTGAGGACGTTGATATGTTTGGCAAGGGCCACACCGCGGGCCACTGCGGTCCTGCAAATCCTCAGCTGCACACGGGGCATGATAATGTCCAATTACTCCAGCTGCCAATAGCACTGGTCATGATGGAGAGTAACACACTATTAACCCTGTTAGCATTATCGACACAACCAGCATACCTCAAATCAGGACTCTATTAAGGTGACAATGAAGGTGATTATTGGAGAGACCAAAGCAGGAATTCAGGAATTTTTAGTAACACATCTGATATATTATTTTGTAATTTAAAAAAAAATAAATTAAAATAATAATAATAATAATAATAATAATAGCTTTTCCATATTTTATATTCCAGAGCTGATCTTTAGTCTCTGATGTGAAACACATTATTTGCGTTTATCAATATTAATGGTCGGCTTAAAAGGCGACCACGCTGCACAATCTGCAAATATAATGCCCCACCTTATCAATTCATAACACAGACCAGCTAAACTGTCAGAAAAATCTGAAGTCACACTTAACCGAGCCCAATACCTACTATTAAGATGGCTCAACATAACAGGACGCCTGCCAATAATTGTACATAAAGATATGGAAAAGCCACAGTCCAGCTATGAATATTTCATGAATTCCAACACAAAGAGCATGCTAAAAGGATCAAAGAGAAAAACGGGAGAGAGAGTCAACGTGAACATCCAAACAATATGCAAGAATCCCGACAGTATAGGTCACATGCAAAAAGACCGGGGTCACACTGAAATTGTCCATCAGTCAGACAAGCAGAACTGATTTGGATGCTAAATAATGGTTTAGATATTCAAAAATTCCATATATATGCGAAAGGCTTCAGTGCACCCTGGATCTGGCCTATCAGAGGAGTGCTCTGCCACCACACTCCCTCATGCAGACCCACGCTATGCCTCTGAGCCTACGACTAACACACGCACACACACACACACACACACACACTTGCAGATATGCAGACATCCAAACGCAGGTGCAGATCCAGTACATGTACATGCACTCAGTCTCTTCCTCTCAGACTGACATAAACACAAACATGTAATATACACACACAGTCTGTGTCTGCGATTAAAATAAAATCCACTTCTTAAACCAAATTAGGTCCATGATGATCCTTGACTAAATTTACAGGAAGCTAAATGTCAATTTATCTAGCTGGAGAGGAGAGAAACATTAAAAACCGTGTATGAAGAAGTTGCCTTTGCACATACTGCACATTTAAACACTTAAACACACTCCCTGCCTCACCCTGTTGTGCAAACAAGACAACATGTGTCTCAGAACAGGTAGTCAGTGCCAATTAATTTAAAATGTGAACAACAGAGGAAACCAACTGTATATTCTGCATACCTGTTTCTTCAAGGCTACTTGTCCATATGGATTGTTTTTAGATTTTATCATAAGGAAAAAAGTCCGGCCAAAAGCAAAATTTTAAAAAAGCCATTGTTGCAACAAAATGTCTCTATCCTTTGTATCCTGTACATTTCAAAACAACACAATCAATGCAAAATTTATACAAGGTGGAGTCTTTAAAAAAAACACACACACAACATGGTGCCACAATTATATTGTGATCTTCTTTTTACTCAGAGGGCCTTCGTGTTGTGATTGTCATATGCCACTTGCCATTGAAATGTGTTTTTCATGTTTCTCATCTCATTGAATGTCAAACATCTCTCATTGAGGGAGCCAAATCCATCTGATGATTTTTCCACCCCACTCAAATGGAAATGGTGCATCTGACAAAACAGTGGTATTAACATAATAAAGGAATTCGACTTACAAAAACCTCAACATCTGCTGGGTTGGAGAGAGTAATGGATAACATTTCTTTGAATCCAATTGATGGATCTGATGGCGCTTAGACAGTTATTCATATCATAATGTCTCAGGAGAGGCCAATAATAGGAACAACATGGGATTAATCTCAACACTCTCGACTCAGACGAGACAAAATATGCATGGGTCCATAGATCTAAAAAAGACGCTGTTATAAACAAATTTGTTTGAGAGTTTGGGCTTTTTCCTTTCTTTACATATGGAAGGCAGGGATACAAAACACTCTGCAAAGGTAGAAATTGTGGTTGTGCTAAAAGACACATAATCTGTTTGATGGGAATTAATGCAATGACGGAATACGGAGCATTATGTTTATTAGCGTAAACATATTTCTGAAAGTAGGTTTTTGTCTCAGTCCAAAAATTAATACAGACCGGGGGCTGCTTGGTTGCAATGTAAAGAACACACAACTTGTAGGGTTAAAACATGCAAAGCAGCTCTTGTAACTCAACTCCGTACAGCCACAGGCTAATGATGTGGCAAATTTGTGAGGCAGTTTCACTAACTTCAGCCAGAGAAGATGAAACCACAGAGGACGGTAACAGAACTGTAGGAGAGCCAGAGTTCACTTCTAAATGTGAACTAGATTAAGATCACATCAGTTAGCATCAACTGAATTTCTAATTTCCTGCAGTTTCTGACCACTGTCAACTGTCCCCTTTAAAAACATAGATTTTTGTCATTAGCCTTGTTCATGTTTTATTCTGGTGATGTGACATTTCTTTTTGATGCTGTAGTTCGGAGCTGCTTAATGACTTGTGACAGAGGAAGAAAATCAAAGTGAATAACAGATGTGTTTAAAATGTCAGGATGATGTGCTGGACCAAGGTGCATGCAACATCCTGAATCTGATGGACAGATCATTCCTTGTGAGCTGACCTCCAAGACAACGGTTTAATAATAAATACACTGTCTGAATTAAAAAGACGCCGCTCTACATTTTTAATGTAAATGTATTTCTGCATGCAATTAAAAATGAATGATCGCAGGGCTCAGCCCTGTGAGGCCCTGGGGCCCCTGCTCAGCTGTTTGACCATGGGGACAAGGGGCTCAGTCTTCAGCAAGGCCAAACCTGAGGGGTGAGTGGCCAAGTGATGGGGAGTCTGGGGGGAAAGAGGGGATGCAAGAGTGCTGTCTAGGGAGGTGAATACCACTACAGGCCCCACTTTATAGACTAACCAGCCTGCACACAAAACCCAAAAAACATGGGAATCTCTGGCTGGTGATTAGCGTGCTGGCTGGAGGTTTAAATCACTCTGGGTGAGAGATGGCCCAGTGTTTGACTGTGTGATATACTCCCGAGCAGAGCTCCTCTGATGGAAGAACATTACTGATGGGAAACTAAAATGAGATTGCAGAGAGCGGGGGCAGGAATTAGGGCTGACCTGAATGGGTCTGGGGGTAACATGGAGGCTATCACATTAACCTGACGGGGGCTCCTTTAATAGGGCCCAGGGCTTAAACTGATATATCAATTTCCCTCCATGTGGACGACTTCAAAGGCCAGAGCTCATTCTTGCCGCTTGTGTTGGCCCCCCATCAATCTTTGGCTGCTGTGGGCATCATCACCTCGAGCCTGACACAAGCCAGGATAAAGATCAGCTCCACAGGCTCCGGCCAATCGGCAGCTTTGTCCCGGCTGTCCACTCGCACTCTGAGAAGAGATTGCACCTTAAAGTTCTAGATACTTTTACTCTGTGTGACTGCACGCTGGCCGGTAGCTATCAAGCTGGAAAAATGCAAAGCAACACAGTAAATTGGTTTCAACGTGCAGGTCAATCAAACAAAACACTACTCAGTTTCAGTAACACGGAATGATTGTAATTATAATCATGGCTGACAAACATTTCTCCATCTGTGAATGCCAACGTCACAATAATTACCCTTGTCACACTAACTGTGTAATTTAGCAACACAAATCATGGCATTTACCTCTGCTGACAGCTACAATGATAAAGATTCAGTAAAAGCGTGGCAGAGCACCTTCCAGTGCATCTCCACTGTTTGTATAGAAAGATTTTTTTTTTAAACCAACAACAGAGACGAAAGCAACTCCTTTCTTTTCACTAAACTCTCTGTTCTCAGAAATCATATCAAAAAGCCTGTCTCGCAGTGCAAGCCCTCCAGGGTTCTGATGTCACTTCCACTGTAACACTTGGCTGATGACTGACATATGCTTCACATGAGCGTGTAGACAAAAAAAACAAAAAAACATACACAGTACACACAGCCTTTTTGCTTTAGACAACACTTCCGACTTTACGCTAACTTGTTTTGTCAAAACAATTCCCGAAGAAATTAAACGACACATTACTCAAGTCAAACCTGAAACCTAGATCTGCCACAACAAACCTAATCCAGTTTGAGCAGCCCCTGTGTTGTGGTGTCCTCGGAGTGTGCGTGTTTCTCTTGTAACACAGCTTGGGTTACAGGAAGTTTCAGGCCGGGAGTCAGTCATCAAGGGTGGGGGAACGGCGCAAAAACAAAGGCTCTGATAGCGCTGATAATGGGAACGCGTTACCCTTTTGAAGGACTTTCGCTGAGCGTAAACAGTGAAAAAAAAAAGTCTGGAGGAATTACTAGAAAGGGATGTGAGTGATTTGAGCAGGTGGGAAAAAGCTAAATAAACATTTAATATGACCGTTTTCATTCATCATGCTGAGCAAGGAAAGCAGTCCTTTGCCAAAAAAACAAGGTCGCCAAAAAAGTACTCATCTCTAAGGTATTAGAGTGTAAGAACACGCTCAAAAGGGGAGCTCTACATTTGAAGGAGCAGAATTAGGTGCGATTAGACGAGATGGGAAAAAGTCCATATTTGTCAGAGAGCTCCTTTCAGCTTTCACCTCGTGATCAGAGGCATCATTTAGACAAAGAACAAAAGACGGCAAATATTTTGGGAAGGAGAGAAAAAGGGGGTCTGTGTAGTGACTTGCAAGAGTGAAACTGAGTGGGGCGGTGCGCCAAAAAAGAGCCCATTGGTGCGGACTACAGTTTGCAGTGCGTTGCAGCCGAGATCTATGAATACAGATCAGGGGAGATGTGAGGGAATTTTACAGCAGGTATTGTCTGTCACTCACCCCGTCTGTCTGTGTGATCAATGCCTCCACAGCGGCTGTTTCATCTTCCACTCTCTCACAAACACACTCTCAACACACATACATACGCTCCTCCCACAGCGCTACCAAAGGAGACCTGGTGCTCGGGTGTGCCCTTGCCAAAAAAAGTGACAGGTGTTCCAATAGGAAATCCAAAAAATCAAAGGCCCATTATTCCTATTATACGTTATGATACCCTGCTTATGTCTGGCTTTGTGTAAGTTACTGATATCTGGATTTCACTGAGAATATAGCAACGAACATAATGTGGAATGCAAAATAAAAATTTTGCCACAGCATGAAAACTTTTCACATATTTTGTACACATAGTTTTGGGGATTTTGTACACACAGTTCTTACATGTTTTTGTTAAGGTTCTCACAGTGGGGAGAAATCGTTTGCCAATTGTGTGTCTGCATAGCCTGCAGCCCTTTAACACACACTGTGAATTATGCCTGCAGTGAACAGAAAAAAACACACACAATAAAACTGTTTTAGAATACTGTACGGCAGAACAGTGTTCTATATACAAACACACTTGAATCGCCCGCTCTTTCTCTCATTTAACAGCGTCACCGCTGAGCCGAACCTTGCTCTGTCTCTGAAACACACCAAGCAGACATGTGGATAAGATGGCCGATCAACATTTAAAAGTGAAATGCTGAACAAAAAAAGGGGGACGGGCTTCTCACAATCTCACGAGCAACCCCGACGCAGTCAGTTGGCCTGAACGAGTGTTTGCTTTTGCATGGGAGTGTCAGTGTTGATTTCTGGCATCGGGAGAGCAAAACACACATAAAGCTGCCCCAACTGTTCAATCAGGGTGTTCTGCGAATGGGAGCGGGCCTGCAGTCTCAATCAGCTAAGTGTAGCAGGCAGCTGTTGTGTGGCGGATGGAGTGTGTCGTTAATTCTGTAAATATAGCTTCCCTTGTGTGTCTGAGAATCAACCACTGAGGCCACATTGAGGCCAGATGAGCAGAAGCTTCGCCAACGTCTGGTAAACTGGGCAAAACTGCAAATGACTCAACAGAGCGGGGTGGAAATTTAAATGTTCCCGTTGAAGAATCTAATTTTTCCTTTTGAAAAGACCCAGTAACAAGGTTGCCAACCTTACTACAATATTTTCAAATGTAGAAGAAAACTAAGCAGCATTTTAAACAAATAGAAGTTATTGTTGTCTGCTCATGTACCAGTTGTAACTCATTTTATCCAAATAGAACAAGAAGAAAAATAAATGCTGTGCTCTTTCAGGGGCAGTGCAGCATTCAAACTGATGGTTTAGCACTTGTATTGTTCTGTAAAGTTGAAGCAGAGCGGCAACAAAATTTTGGCTCTTCTTTTATGGGCTATCAATAATCTTTTTTCTGACACATTATTTGCTGGGCTGGAGGAAAATAGGGAGCAGCACGGTCAGTGGTTCACCACAAAGACTTTTGGGAGCTGGCGAGGGCAGTGTGTGTAGGCGATGCAGCCGCCCTGGGACCCTGCCAGGATGTCTTTTTAACCAGGCTGCTGGAGCACTGACCGAGCTGCACACAGTCTCTGGGAAAACACACACAAGAGCAATTAGATGACATGACAGTCATGGAGATGAGGGCTTTTTTTTTTTTTGGAAGATCAAGCTAAGTTTTAATCGCAACTGCATTAAATACAATTTTGTGTGATTTACTGGCTTCCTGCTACATTTGTGAAATTATTGTACCACACCACGAAAGATGGATTTAAAAAAAAATAATAATTGAATACATTCTGCCATGTTATGCCAGCTTTCCATGCACAGCAGTTGTGTCTCTCCTTTATATCCTTCGCTATTATTCTCTTTTCCAGCCTTCCCCATTGCTGCTACTTTTCCCTTGATGGCCATCTTGCCAGCGTCAAGAGTTTTACACTCATATTCCCTGCGAATTCAGCACAGCTAAGGCTTTTGGGGAAATTAAATAACCTGAGGTTTGAGCTACTTTAGGAAGCCCAATTAACATATTTGCCTCTAGAGGAAAATATTGCCTGAAGTTGAATGGACGGTAATTTTACGCATGGATTTTTCCATTCTAATTCTCGGAGCTTTGAATAATCTGTCGAATTTGTTTTACAGCAGAAGGAGTCTTAACGCTCTGCACTGGAGCCGGGGTGGTTGGATTTTTGTAGAGAACTGTGTGTCGAGATAAATAACACAATGTTCAAATGTTTGTTGTGTTAATTGAACATGACTCAGTGATTTCATCCAGTGCAGTCATCTGGTTTGAGTTTAATGCACTCATGTATCTTTCCCAAAGCAAGATCCAAGTTTGGACCGATAAATCGTGTTTGTTGTGGCCCTTCATGGTATATTGTATTTTGACAGCAACTATGGTTGACCACTGTGATTTTGGACAACCTTCCATTCTGGTGGTATTCTTACGTGTCCCTCCCCATGAGTGACTAATCCAAGATATCCATTTCGGTTGAGCCTACAATATATTACGCTCCGAAAATGATCATCCAAAATCCAAAGTTAGAATATTTTAATTACCTCCTCTGTGTTGCCTTTTTCTCCACCCTCCTCCACACACACGCACACACACACATAAAACGGGGGTCAAATTCAAGTTCCACTCTTAGTCTACCTTCTCCAACTCTTTGTATAAAAATCCCACTGTGCATAAAGATCAAAGTCTTATAAAATTGGGATAACCCTTATTACTTCTCATTAGTGGGTAACCTGATGCACATTTACAAGTCCCAGCAGTTGCTGCTGTCAGCTGCTGATGCCTCCAAATGGCCGCAGCCCTTCTGCGAAAGAGGCTGACCAGACGCTGAAGTACTTCCCGAGTCTAGCCTAGTGTGGCTTAGCATGAACCCCATTTGCGCTGTCACCTCTAGGCCCAAACCAAAAGGGACTGTTAAAAATGGGCTTTAGGTCTCCAACGGCTCGGCTGACATCCACTACTACAGATCATTAAGGCTCTACAGCCTTTCTCTCTCAATCTCTCTCTCACACACCAACCTCAAACACACCAGTGGAGTCATTAAAGGCAATGTGTAATTAAAGTTGGAATAAACAAAGGCTTTTCCCCAGGTCTTTTATTTCTCCTCAACCATGTGTGTGTATCTCTCTCATTTTCACACAGGCTTTCTCTTTCTCTCCCTCTCTTTTTTTCCTCCCTGTGTCTCAGAGAGAGAGTTGACATATAAGAGAATAAATTCTCATTGGCTCCCGTGGTGGTGGCAGGCATGGACGAAGGCCCTCAGCCTAATTAGAAAACTAAATACTCTGAGTAATGTCGAACCCTCGGGAATACAACTGCCATATCTCTTACACATGTGATGTGGAAGGACCCGGAATGCCACTGGGGTGTCTCGCTGAAATATCCTGTGCTGTTCCCCTTTGCACAGCTGTCCACACAGACTCATGCACTTAAGACAGGCTCACTTTCATAGTTAAAATAGAAATTTGTGTCCTAAGTGCTGCAGCACAGCTAATGCTAAATATTTAATTCCCCTGGGTGTTAATTATGGTTGAGTACTGGCAACACGGATTCCCTTTTTTCACTCCACATAACAACTGTAAAAGCAATTTAAGCATTTTTCAATTAATTAAACACACAGTCTTCCAGTAACCTCTTGTCATTTTGCCCTCCAGGACCATAGCTAATTTGTGTAGAATAGAAAAGGGAAAGGGGAAGGAGTGGGGGTTGGCGCTGTTTTCATCATCGCAAAATGCTCCTACAAAGGAATTAAAAGGGAAGACACATCAGTTTCATGAGGTTCTAAAAAGATCACACTCTATCGTTCTTTTTCTAAAAAAAAAAAAATAAAACCCTGTAGTATTCTAAGTGTAGTTTTGAGTGTTATGAACCTACATATCAGATGATTGTAACCCTGAGCAACCAGCCCCCATTATGTTATCAAAGCTGTGTGAGATAGTCTGGCCATGGAGCTAATCCCTGATGTATTTTTAGTCACAATTGACTGATGAAGTGAAATTACTACATCAGTGATAAAACGGGGCACTCTGAAAAGTCTTTACAAGATCGCGCAGCAACCAAACGAGCACTTTAAGCTACTGCAAGTCTAAATGAACTTGTACAACAGTGGTGAAGTGCACGACAATATGGTGAGGATGATTGGTGGTGAAATTAAGATAAGGACACATTATGAGTCTATAATATGCGGGAAACGATAATTTCTGCTTTAAACTTCCGTGTTTCCATTGTGCTGGCTAAAAATATGAAAAATACCCGCTCTTTCATTTATTCACAACTTAATCGGTAAAAGAAAAAGGAAAAGAAGAAATTTCTATCTCATTTTTTGCAATAAAAATCAGTGCAATTTTGAAGGATAAAATGCACTTACGTGGCATATAGCATCAAACTTCACATGACATATCACACTGCCTCGTATATATTATCATCCATTGTGTGCGTTAGCTATTAGGAGGGGTAGTGGCACACCCATCCACTTATAAAAGGCCCCTGTCATTTCAAGAGATCAGAAGCAGGCTGTGAAATCCAGCTAATAGTCATTATGGGATCCCGGGCCCTGCACACACTACCTGCTTGCCAAGGCGGCTCCCTCACACTTCATATTTGCATTGTGTCATCTTATCAGCATTCACCCAGACAGAGGACAGATCACACTGCAGACTGACAGCTGCATCACTAATATGAGTAAATAAGGTCGAGGGAGAGGAGAGCGTGGAGAATTGAACGTCCTGCACCCTGCCAAAAAATAAATAAATAAAATAAAATTCAATTAAAATTAAAAATCACAAAGAAATTATATGAGAGTGTTATAAATGTCCAGAACTGTTTTATTTTTCTTCTGATGTAAAATTAATGTTCGAAGCCTTTGTAGATGGCTCTAGCATGCGATTGCCCCCCCTCCTGTTCAGAGTGGCGAGGAAGGGTGAACTCTTAGAACCCTGTGTGCTCAGTCACTTCTGGGCCCATGCAGTCAATAAGGCTATTTCTGATCTCCGGATGGCTAGGGTTTCAAAGCCTGTTTAAATGGGCTCCCACAAAGCCGGAAGCACCAACCTCAGTCCCCTCCCTCCCTGCCTGCCTTTCTCCCTCTCTCTTTCCTCCTCTACTCTCTCTAAATATTGAGAGGGAGCTCAGCTTGCCTCCCCCCCCCTCGGTCAAGAAAAGGCAAAGGGGTGGGAGGTAGCGGGGGTGGGGATCCCTCCCCTTCCACATGCACGGTGGTGAGGAAAGACGGGGAAGCGCAGGGTCAGGGCTCCCGGTGCTAAGCTGTGAAAGGCAAACGTTTGGCAGAGTAATTACACGCCGCACTGCTCTGGGAGTGATTAGTGATAGTTGTCTGTTCGAAGTGTTTGGAGCTCACAGCCTTTATGGGCCACGCTTGCCTCCCCTTCGCCTAATGTTTAGATTGCATTTGCATGAGGAAGGGAGTTGCTCGTGTCAACATAAACAGGGCGCCTGTGAAGCTCAAGTGTGCACTTGCTTGTGTTTCACTGATGCTCAAAATTCATTTTTACTAGAATATATAGGAAAGATTATTACACTATGATGGAGTATCAGATGATCTAATATATTGTCAGCCCAGTGTCTGAGTTAGACAGTATCACATTATAATTTAGCATGAAAGGGTCAAAATTTATAGATCCTCTAAAATGCTTTGAACATATTTTGAGACAAAAGATATGTGTAAAAAAAAAAAGCCCTTGATTTTTAAACACTGCTTCCAAGCTGCATTATCATCACTGTATACTCTAGTAGCAAGCCTATTTAGCACATCCCGGATATAATGCCTCCGCTTGGCACAACAAAACCATCTCCATTCCCAGGTCAGGTGACACTGCGGTGCATTGCAATCAACATGCTCAGGTGGTGCGGCCCAGGCTGCCAGCCTTTGATGTCCTCGCTGTGTTAATGTTGGCGAGCAACATTGTCCCAGCACAGCCTGCAGATGTGCCTGCAAGCTGTAAGGTGAGCAGCAACACTCCCGCGTAATGTGTCCACTTGTAAAGCACACCCTGACAGAGGGTGTGGCGGGGGTGTGGAGGGGGTGTAAACAACAGGAACAGACAGATACAAGGCAGAAGACATGTGGGATTAGGAAATTAATGATGTTAGCATTGGGAATGTTTTGATATCAATAGTCATTATGGCAAATGTAATCCTTTTTTTTATTGAATAGAAACACATCTAACTATGCATTTGAGCTTACTTTTCTGATGTTAAAAAATAGACTTTACCATGAATGGGTGATTTATTTTTTCTGTCTCCTTAAAAAAGTGAGATACAATAGATTTTAATCCCATTGCTATCTTTTGGGACCTAAAAAAAATACCTCTATAAATCAGAACAGTGTGTAGCAAAGGGATGACGGGCATCGTATTTCAACACCTTATCACCCTAATCCCAACACAGGGGCCGACTTTTACACAGGCTGGGGAGTTGGGTGGCAAAGCGGAGAGGAGAAACAAACAGAGACACGGACAGAAGAGGAAATACCTCAGGGACTTCCTGGGATTGAGAAAGAGGTAAGACGGTACCTGTAGTGCAATCCCCTCCAAATCTGCACCAGGTGTCAGGCATTAAGGAGAGCACCCCCAGTTTGGCTTTCCACGTCTGGCTCAATCACCCAGGGCAGTGTGTCAGATGTTGGACAAAACTGATGCTCAAGAAGAAGAAGAAGAAGAAGAAGTAGAGGAGGAGGAGGAGGAGGAGGAAAACCTGGGGCTCAGCGAAGTACAGAGAAGGAGGTTTCTGATGGCAAAATTAGAATCTACACCATGTCTAATAAAAAGGCCCTATTGCAGAGGTAATTTCATTATTTTGCCATGATTCTCATCAGTGTTTGACATTTAAATATTCAATTACATGTGAAATGAGTCTACTGAGAATACAGTACATTGGGAAGACAATAAAATATGGGAAGCAGAGCTGAACACTTCGGCTTTTAATGAGTTAAGATAGATTTAAAATAACATTACACTGTATCCCATCGAGATTTCCAGTTAACTACAAAGACAATTGAGCACTGCCTATTCATAACACGAAGCAAAGGGGCACACTATAGAATGCTTGGCTCGATATAAATATCTCATTCTCAATCATAAAGACGAGGTCTAAACTGAACACCTGGCGCCATCTCAATTTCAGACAGTCAGCTTTTTTTTGCATGTGCAGCGAAATACTTCGGTACCAAGAGAGAGAAGAGAACATGGTGCCATGCTGGCATTGTTGTTGCCACAGATTATACATGACTCACCACATAAAAGGGGCTGATTGTAAGATGTTTAAATGTATCAGAGGCATGGGAGAGGAAACTTAATGCCTCAGCACTGGGAGAAGGAGAATGCGACTGGGCACGTGTGGAATGCAGAGTGGCAAGAGAAAAGCAGCAATCTAAATTTCTAATGTTAAGGATGTTTCCCGTTCTGTGTTTATGAAACATGGCTGCCGGGACTACAAAGGTAAGGGGATACAGCATCAAAGTCTGCCCTGACAAAAACAAAAAAGCAACAATGCTGCAGTGGAATGCACGACAGAACATAATACTCCACCTCCTCCTCCCTCCTCTCTCCTAAGCAGTCTCATTTGATTACAGTGTAGCAGGCCCCAAATCAACCCCTTAGTCCCATCTCTTGCTGCTGTGAGTAGGAGGCAGAACACAACTTGCCAAAGTTGCCCGGGAGGAGAGGTGATGTTGTGGAGCGGAATCCCTCATTTGGGGAACAAAAGCACATGGGAAGGGGTGAGTCGAGGTGTCCGCGGCAAGGGGTGGAGAGCGCTTGCTGTCCCGAGTGCGGCGACTGAGGCAGAGACTGCATGTCTGATGACGGCCGAGCAACGTATCGTTTACAGGCCCCCTCAACAGAAGCCCCTCGCATATCCGTCTCCAGCCACAGAGTTTGCCCTCTACTTAAGGCAACAAGAGTCAGGCTCAGCATTACAAGCCTATTAAAAGATACTTTTAATTATGCCCCACTCTCCCGGGATCACTTCTTCCATGAACTCTGTGTTTCTTTGGCATGTGCACTTAGGAATGGCACAAACAGAAGCACGTGTTGTTTTCTCCCTCCAATTAAAGAGCATGTTGACAGATTAAGGCTGCTTCTGGTTTGTGCTCCACTAACGCGTTTAGAGGAAGATGATGAACATGTGGGGGGGGGGGTAGTGGAGGGTCAAAGTGAGAGGGAGGGGGGAGGGAGAGAGGCTGGCAGAAAGAGAAAAAGAGAGAAAGAACATGCATATGAACCCTGAGGGATTAATGTGTTTACATTACCTGGGCTGTGATCTATCACCAACCTCGTCAACTTCTATTATGCATCACATACATAAGCGAGCAACAGACCTGGGAGCCCCTGCAACTCACTCATACTATTTCAATTGGATTAAGTCAGTGCAAATATCTAGGGCACAGCTCCCACACTGTGGTTTTAGCATTCTGGTCGTCATTTGATTTGTACGTTGTATCACTTTACCTTCACGCAGGCTCTGCGCGAGTGCCTCCTACGTGCCCCAAGAGCTTTAAGTAGTATGGGATTTAGATGATTACCATATGGCACCTACAGCACCTTCAAAACAAACATGCTATTTAGCCGTAGGTGTAGTTAGAAAATGTCGAGGCACACAAAGCTCCGAGATCATGAATCGAAATGTACAGATACACACCAGCGAGAGGGGTCGGGGAATGTCAAGTATGTGGATTCTGTGATATCCACTAATGTGAGGTTTATTTTGTCCCAGCTGTTGTGGAAAGGTCTGCCTTGTGTGTGAAATACGTCAGTTGCATCACGAGATGCTGACAGTGGGAGTCTGCAGCAGGCCCCCTGGAAAAACTCATAGTCACACTCAGGCTTCATTATATCCAATCAATATTCGTTTAGTCACTGAGCTTATTGACTCGTTTCTGAAATAATATTACAGGTCATCCGTCTTGTCGTGGAGTAGGGAGAATTATCCCTTTTATACCATGCCCCATTTAGAAGAGGGGGTATGGGGTGAGTGGGGTCTGCGCCCTATGGATACAACTGTAAATAAATATTTTTGATAAAACACTGAAAAATCAATGGGTGCTTCCTGTGATCCATCTCACGCGAATCAATCATCATCTGCACAGCTGGCAGTGTGGAGCTGGAGGACGGCGTGGCAGTGAGAGAAGGGTGCAATCTTTGTCTGATACCTCTCATTTTGGAATCACTTCTCATAATAGGGTCATCATTTCATCACTTAGCCTATCCAGAGCCCTGCCACTCAGCCTTGCGGGGATCATGGGGCATAGGGAGAGGGGGGTTGGGAGCGCAGACAGGCCCCATCAGGAGTAAACCTAACACACACACACACATACTTGCTCCGTACATCTTCATTCAGGTCAATAAAAGAAAAAGAGATCACAAGAACAGAAACGAGATCAGAAAATAGATTCTCTCTCCCGAAAGCCATATTGGCTCTTTGTGCTTCATGTAATTTGTGTGGTTTTGGGAGCATCATCGATTGTGAACATCATCGATTGTGAATGTGAGCGATTCTGATATCAGGAAAAGCGTTAAACCTTTCTATATAAACAATCACATGAGCATAGCAACAATAGCATTCCTAAAAAGCAGGACAGAGCTAATACAATCATTTAAAACCAAACAAAATATTAAATACATAACTTAACATCATATTACAGACATATGTGCACGTGTGTCCAATAAATATCACCTCAAATAGTGAATTTAATTGGTGCCAAGGTAAAGTTTGAGTGTGTGTTCCCTGAATGCTTGGTGACATGAGTTCCTGTGAACAAATTCAAAACAAAGACAATCAAACAGTGACTTGTTATTTTAATGCATTTGGGGGGGGAAAACAACAACTTTGTAACAGTGGGGGAAAAAAACAGTACTACACAAATGCATAAATTAAACGGGTGAAATTACTGCTGTACTTTCATAATAATAGCTAATCATAGCTGTATAGGATGCTAGTTGTTTAGTCAACCAACAGAGTACACATATGTTTAATCATTTAATAACCCCCCTCTTTTCCAAAAAAAAAAAAAAAAAAATGCAAGGTCAAAAATAAATTACATCCATTATTTGCAGCGGATCTCCCCAAAGCATTTGGAGCGAAAACTGTTTTGAATTTCAATTGGCTTCCAAGTTGCAAAAGCCCTCAGCTAATACATCAAAGAAAAATTGGTGTCAACTAATCGGTTTAGGACACAGATTTAGAATGGTTAAAAATCCCATGAATACTTCAAGCATTTTTTTTTTCTTCCTGCATGCCACTAAAGGCTTGGAAGCAGTACAGCTGACCTTGTGCGCTCCAGAAACCTGTCCGCCACTCGACATTAACTGACTGTTTAACTCACCCAGCCACGCAATTAGTCCGCCACAACGCATAATGTTGTGTAATAATACCCTGTATATCCAATTTAGATTACACTTGCTCCCTCAGGCATTTTAAGTGGCATGCATCATCTTTCATTCGCTTCTTCCTTGCCACGTAAAGCCGTTTCGCATGCGTCAAAACCGAGCTCGTTCTCTCGTGGTAAAAAAAAATAAATAAAAATGAAGAAGAAGAAGAAGAAGAAGAAGAGACAAAGTTAGAAGCTGTCAAAACGACAGACACGCGTGCAGATTTAGATACGGATCGGCATGTTGCGTGAGAACAGCCCACTTTTACGCATCTAAAACGCACCTTTCCACATTTAAAAAAAGCGCAAATGAGCAAAACTATACTCACCTGCACCTCCTCCTTTATCAGTGCGGTGCCGAGAGGTGGACGCAGTTGCCATAGCCTACTCCTATTGTAGTCTCCGTGAACTCAAACTGTGGGTCCTCCTCCTACTTCGGAGAGCACCTCCGAACCATAAAGGAGCACACATGACACAGGCTCTCTGCCTTAGAAATTTCGTCGCATCTTTTACGCAACAAATAGATGAAATAAAATAAATAATTCCACGAATTCTGCCATTTTTCTTTTAAACAGCACAAGGTGTGATAAAAATGTTTTCTTTTTATATTTCTGGAAATACGTGACGGACAATAATTTCATTAGCGGTGTGTGATAATGAAGCTATATTGTGCTTTTTACCCCCCAGCTTTAACATAATGATAAGTGTCAGCACCAGCGGATTCAGGTGGTTCTCCTTGTAGCTGTTGTTGTGAGAAAAGTTCCGGCAATTAGCTGATTGTCTGCACTCTACAGGAGGCTGTGAAACTAGTTCTCATCGTATCACTGTCATCTGATTAGGCTATACTGTAGGGTCGCTTTGTGTATCCATCCTTATTTCCTTAATTCAGCCCTCCCTCTCTCTCTCTTTTTTTTTTTTAAGTCTGCGTCGGCTCCCACTGTACCAGCGTCATCATTCTTTGCTCTCGAGAGGTTTTCAGAGCGTAAAAAAGAAAAACACGTGACAGTGTGTGCACACACTCTTTAGCAGCGCCTACAGCGATCCCTTTCGGCTTATCTGAGACTTGAACTGGAAAGTCAATCAGCAGAATGAAAATGGCTTGTAGAGGTCTGAAACATGTGTAGTGAATAATGTTAACAACAGCCTGTTAATATATATATAATTTTTTAAAGCTATACATGAAATGCAGGCAGGCCTAAATTAAATCACCAAAACTGTTTACATTATTATTATTATTATTATTATTGGCATATTTATCAGAAATAACCATTATAATAATCATAGTATTTGTATTTTCTGGACCATCGCATAGCAGACAGATTTGGCAGGTGTCTGCTGTCAGTAGAATACAAAAAAAAATGTAATTGCTGATAAGAGTGGCATATTAAATAAATCTATCGAGGACTTCAGCACTGAAACGTATCTGCAGTGATCAAATGAGATTACATCCACTGGTCCAGGCGGATTTGGTGTAGTTGGCACTAATCTGCCCTGGCTTGAGGGTTTATGACTTTATGGGAGTATGTAACTGACTGGTTTATTCCAGGATCTATTGCAAAAACTATTTAGCCGTCGCCACAGTAAATCCTTCCAACACAAGCGAGGCGCAGACAAAGTACAACAATCACAACATACAAAGGTCGATAAAGCAAAGTTTGTTCATATACAACAACTACATAGAGTTCTTCGGCCGACTGTTTGCGCCATCTTACTTTTACTTTTCGGTTGTCATATATCTTACCAATGCAATATTCGTCTGGCGTACGAACGTCGACGTGCACAATGGTAGTAATCCATTTAAAAAAACCCTTTGCGGATTTTAACACAAGGCGCACGGAGATCAGGGAGCGTCATTCTGTTGATTTAACGCACACACTTAAAAAGACGACTTTTTTAGGCACAAAGAAAAAAATAAATAATAAGAGCACAGCCGCTGAGCTGCTGTTTATTTCCTGCCGATATCTTGCAAGCCCATATCCAGGCAAATCAGCCGATTTGTTATTGATCAAGTGTGAAAGTGACGGCTTCGTATTTGAAAAAAAAGAGAGTTGGGAGTTGACAGACTCGCATGATGTCGCCATCCAAAGGGGGGCTGCCAGGCGCACTTGAGACTTACTGCAACGAGCCTTGTTAAAGCAGGAAAAAAAATTGAGAAATAGAGAATGAGAAGGATTGTTAGTTAACGCGAGAGAGGGAGTGGGTGAGGAAGGAGCAGAGAGAGAGAGAGAGAGAGAGAGAGAGAGAGAGAGAGAGAGAGCATGGATTTGGGCAGGGCTGTAGTTACCCAGCATAAGCTTTCCTTTTCCTTCGGTGACTACACCCCGAGAGGAGGAGCGTAGTAGGCGTCGGGATCCTCAATTTTTCAACTTAGCATCTTGGCAGGACATTTTCCCAAGCAAAGCCCCCGTCCGACGGGTAAAAAAAAACTTCTGCGCGGGCATGAGAGCGACGGTGCAACTCAGATAAGGGAGCAACAGAAAAAAACAGAAAAAAACAAAACCAGACAAAAACATCCGACGGGCAGCGGCTGGTTGGCAGGGACCAAAATATTCAATCCAACATCTAAGCCTTTCTTTATTTAACCGCTTTTACTTTTTTTGCCTACACCATTGTCATTTAGGAGAGGGGACAGACAGCGGGTCTGCAGACACACGGCTCTATGCGCTCCGGCAGCAGCGCTTGAGAAAATAAGAGGGGAAAGTGCGCAAGTTAAGTGGCTTTTACTCTCCGGGTTCCAGCATGGCGTATCCTCAGGGCTACTTGTACCAGCCGTCCGCTTCTCTAGCCCTGTATTCATGCCCTGCGTACAGCACCAGCGTTATATCGGGACCCAGAACCGAGGAACTTGGGAGATCCTCTTCGGGATCTGCTTTTGCGCCCTATGCCGGATCTACTGCGTTCACCAGCGCCTCGCCAGGCTACAACTCCCACTTACCATACAGTGCAGACGCGGCGGCAGCTGCCACATTCACCTCGTACGTGGTGAGTAAACTAAAGGTGATTATTGAAACTAAAAGAAAGTAAAAAAAACCAAACAAAAACGTGATATTAACTCGTCACAGAAGTGGCCGCTCTGCATTCGGAGCCAAGCGATTAAGAGCGAAATGTGCGCCACCGAGGAGTGCACGGATATAGGCGAATATTACAGGATGTCAGGTCCAGAAAACATGTTGTTCAACCAATTTAACTGAGTTGTGTGCTGTCATATGGTTCCACAGTAAAATTGTAAATTGTAAGCAGTGGGCACTGCCTCACCGAAGCTTCTACGCTCATAACTGCAGCGCGCCGTGTGATGGCAATTTAGGTCAGTTTCTTACCATCCCATTAGTTGTGCCAGGTGTAAAACTTAAATACTGGAACTTTTGACTAAAGACGCTGGGAAATGTGTTGGACTTTTGTAGTATTCTCAGGAAATAATCTCAGGGTGCTTTAGACTATTCTAGGCCTAGAAACTATTAAGACTGATCGCAGAGGAATATGCAAAGAAACAACGTCAGGCCCATCATGCTTTAGTTGAAATTGTACTATCTATTTTAATGGCGAGATTAACAGCCACTGCGTGCTGACATCACGCAAATAATCATTGCAAAAGCCAGACATCACGTTACAAATACAGAATCAAGTTCCAACAAACTATAAAAAATTAACTTCAAACTTGAACTACTGGAAACTGAAGCGGAGTGTTTATGCATGTGTGCGTGTGTATGTGTGTGTGTGCGCGCGCACGTGTCCGTGCGTATGCGCGTATGTGTGTGCTCATGTTTGTGTACAGCATGTCCCAACTATTTTTTAAGCAGTTTATAAAAATGACTATGAGGGAACTTTTACACACTTTATTCATTTCATTATTTTTTTATTTACAGAGTTCTCCTTATGACCATACTACGGGTATGGCCGGCTCAATAGGATACCACCCATACGCAGCACCCTTGGGCACCTACCCTTATGGTGACCCAGCATACCGTAAAAACGCAACCCGGGACGCCACTGCCACCCTGAAGGCCTGGCTCAACGAGCACCGCAAAAATCCCTACCCCACCAAGGGGGAGAAGATCATGCTGGCCATCATCACCAAAATGACCCTCACCCAGGTGTCCACCTGGTTCGCCAACGCCAGGAGGAGGCTAAAGAAGGAGAACAAGATGACCTGGACCCCCCGGAACCGCAGCGAGGACGAGGAGGAGGACGAGAATATTGATTTGGAGAAAAACGACGACGACGAGCCAAACAAGCCCACAGACAAGGGAGACTCGACAGACACAGAAGCAGGTCGGTGGTGAAGGAAAATAAAGGCATAAAAAAAAAAAAAAATCATCAATTTTTCATAGCAGTCGTTTCCACTCAGGGTGCAAAATTGATTGCTGGTTAATGGTGGTATATTATTTATAATGGGACAATTGCTTTAAATAATAATCACCTTGAAGTCCCCTCGTTTGACTTCTCAGGCGATGAAATTGCTGGTGACGCAAAGTGTTTAGCAGTCAATTTATCTTTAACTGCATAATAAGGATACAGCTGGTGTATTGCGCCGGCTTAAAAAATATTGCCTTTGTATGACAATTATACCACCGTTTTGAACGGTTGTTGAATGCTTATTATCATAACTATTGATATGGCACGGTCATATTTAAGCCGAAAATATATTTGATAATTAAAATAGTCAACATACTGCATGCTTTGACTTTAATTCGCTCCAAAAATGTTCGTGTCTGTGCAACACTGTTTATACTTTAATTGTGGAGAGTTAATTCACCTTTTTAAGCTGCCTGGCTCACATCTTTATGAGGACACGTTATAGCACACACATAATACCTGTATTTAAGGGACACGTGCATAAGTAGCCAAATTATTATTATTATTATTATTATTATTATTATTGTATTCGATATCAGTTGCATTGGTGATCACTTGCCTCACGATCACCTACAACACATGATGCAGTTTTTATCAACGTTTTAATGTTACGCTTATTTGGCAGTAATTCTGTTCTCAATCTGTGCTTTAGATCATAAACTGCTGAACCCAGGGGACATAGGCTGTGACAGATTTAAAGAGGAGAACCATGGCAAAGACACGGATCCCCTTCTGAGCGACTCGGAGTTAAAAGACCAAGAGGAACGGACTACAGAGTTGCTGCCGGATTCCGCGAAACCCACCACTTCGTCTCCCTCGGCAGTGCCTCGGGGGAACCAGGCCGTTGCGCAGCAAGAGAAGCCGTCAGATTTGAGCCATGCACCGAGTACGGTGACCAGCAACGTGACCTCTGTTATCCACTCGCCTCCTTCGGCCCCTAAACCCAAACTGTGGTCCCTTGCGGAGATCGCCACGTCCTCGGACAGGTGTAAGGGCAGCGGCGAGGCTCCACAGTCTTGCCCCGGTTTGGGTCAGAGCGCAGTAATGGGCACCAACCCGTCTCCATCACGGTCCTCCCCCCAGTGCCCGCTCCCCAACAGCACGGTCCTATCCAGGCCTTTGTACTACACCTCCCCTTTCTATCCCGGCTACACGAACTATGGCGGCAGCTTTGGACACCTTCACAGTAACCACGGCTCGGTAACCACGGGCTCCACGGCACATTTCAATGGATTAAACCAGACTGTGTTAAATAGAGCAGAGGCTTTGGTAAGGGAGAGCCAGAAAGTCAGAGGCCAAACGCAGGTAGATCTTTGTAAAGACTCCCCTTATGAACTAAAGAAAGGTATGTCAAACATTTAATACCTGAATATTTTACACTCACCGCGGACTTTTATTTATTTTATTTTTTTGTGGTTGCATTAAAAAAAAAAGAACAATGATGAAGCAAATTCTGACAACAGTTATTTTCTGAGTAAATACTTATTCCTCAAATTTTTAGTTACTGAATGGTTAAACCTAAAATGTAACAGAAAAACGGTCTTAATCGCTGCAGCCACCTGAGTCTATTTGTATTAAAGACTAACATGTATATTTAATGTAGCATTTTTGTATTTAAAATGGACAACACACTATCTTTGAAGTAAATTATGGAAGAAAAAAAATATTTATACTTGTGCAGCGATTATTTTTTGCCTGATGTGTTGTTTAACGTGCTTCGAGGCCAATTCATTTAGACGAAATATTAATTGCATTTTTTGCACCGTGACAGATGTTTCAATGGCAGTCGTCCTCTGAAAATATTATGGCAGCGAGAGCTCTGACAGACTTGAAAGAAAAGGCCTATACATTCAGCAAAGAAGGATGGTGGAATGTCTAAATAAAAGGGTCCAGTTTCGTTCTGGTTGGTACAAATATTCAGAGATTTTTTTTTTGTGAATGAAAAAATGTTGGAAACACGGAAGTTTATTTTCACTACCTTATTTTTTTTTCTTTGAATACATCCAGGCCCTCCTTTTTTCCCTTTTAACCTGGGCACGTTTCTAAAAGTGGATATTGATATAATAACAACACCGATGCCCAGTCATTTAACCCAATTACCTATCGTGTTTTATGCAGAGCAATCAGGTGGTGAACTCCGGTAATGAGCTCGATTTTATGCCAAATTTAGACCTCATTACTATTTTCCAAGGCGTGGCAAAGCTGTTAAAAGGGACGCGACCATGCATTTAGAACATACTTCCCTATTATATATCATTAATGGAGAGTCTCTTTAATGGCGTGTTATGTGAAACACTGCTGTTTGGTGAGAAAAAAAAAGAAGGAAAAAAAAGGAGAATGCTGTCATGCACACAGGCAGATATTATTACACTGTGTGGAGCAGGTAGCCAGGCGCTGTCCTCTAACTCTTCCAACTTCTGCAGGTAGGTGTCACACTTGCTCCTAATTTGAGGGAGGGGAGGGGGGGCTTCTTTGTTAATCCGTCACGGAAACCCATCCCTGATCAAATGGCCTAGTTCAAAAGAAGTGGAGCCAATGGGGCACACACAATGATCACAGTTATTATGAGGATTATAACAACTTTGACAAGTGGATAAAAAAAAAAAGAAAGGCATGAATTACATACTTGACCGAAAAGGATATTTCCAAGGCACATTGAAGAAAGGTGTTGTTTTTTCTTCTTCTTCTTTCCCTGGTGGTTTATTAAAGTTGGAGGGAAACAGATGGGTACATGCATTATTATTATTATTATTATTATTATTATCATTATTATTATTATTATTAATAAAGCTCCTCAGTATTGGAACAGCTCTAGGCCACTAAGCCTTAGCAGCATTGGCCTAATGCATTTTTTTTTAAAATATGACATTTTTAAATATTCGTTTATTAAGAGGCACATTTTGAAGGACACATTATTATTATTATTATTATTATTATAATAGGCTAATTATAGTTATTAACATTATTATTGACGTTGTTATTGTTGACCTCCACTGAAGTGGGAGAGCCTGCTCTTGTTTATGGCTGTCATTAATCTGTATGGTTTACTTTCCTTTTCTCCAATTTGAAATCTCCCCTGAGGTTTCTATAATTCCCTTAGCCTTAATGTCCTCTATTCGGGCCCTCTATTTTAATCTGACAGAGTGTGCTGGAGCAGTGATTGCGACACATCAGCCGGTTAAATAGCCTAATTATGTTTTGGTTTTTTGGGGTTTTTTTTGCTGATCTCCGGGGGATTGAACCATTCGATGCAATGTCCCCTAAGAGAGAATGAGAGTTTTATTAGAAACTGCGTCGTTTTCTCAGAATTGATTGGTGAAGTAATGTTTCACAAGGGCACTGTATATGATTGCACACTATTCCTGCGGTGTAAATCGTCTGTGTGAGACTAGATAAATACTGTGACGTTTCTATGTCAAATAGGTTTTTCAGGTTTGTGTGTGTGTGTGTGTGTGTGTGTGTGTGTGTGTGTGTGTGTGTGTGTGTGTGTGTGTGTGTGTGGTATGTGTTGAATCGCAGAGCCGGTTGGTTGATAATGCTATCCCAAAAGAACGTTCTTGATTAAATACAAGCTACATGTTGCGTGTAGAAGAATCTGAAACTGTCAAACTAGATCAGGAACACGTGACAGGCGTGATAAAACATGTCTCACTTCTTACTCACTATTGAAACACCTTAAAACATTTCACCTTTTTATGTAAACCTTAAAATGCTGTTCTCTGGGTTTTGTTTGTTTGTTTGTTTTTTATTCTGAAGGATGTTCAAATTGACTATTTTGCTTTCTCCCCCAACTTTTGTTTATCAAATCCGCCGGAAAAGCACAAGTTTTGGATGCTCCCTGCATGAATCAACCTATTATTATTCATTATTGTTATTATTATTATTTTATTTTTATTATCCATGTGGAAAAAGGTCAAGTTTAAAGCACGTGCAGATATTTTTATGTGTGGGACCCATGTGCACTACAGGGCTGCGTATAAAAAAAACCCTCTCACTAATTAAAAATAGGCTATACATTTGATCGTTGATTATAATTGTTCTATTTCTGGGTGCGATTAACCCAAGATTGCTCGAGGAAGCGGAGCGAGAGAATTTGCAGCCCTTCATCAGAGGCACGGCAGCCTACAGGGGAGAGATGCTCTCTGCAACTTTACACAACTTGCTCCCTGAGTTCCCCTCCACTTGAATGGCGTGCCGGTTCATTGTTGGGATTGCTACAATGCGAGAATACTAAGTAGGGTTTGAAACCTTTCCCACGTGTGAAAAAATGGGGAAAATAATCCGACAGGAGAAGAAGCAGGAGAGAAAAGAGGAGGATAAGGTCTGATCCATTCACTCCGACTTTGTTACTGTTGAGCGTTCAGGAGCAAATTCTGCGTGTTTGGAAAATACACCTTTTCTCTATACTGTCGTCATATCGGGGTTTTTTTTTTCTTTAAAAACAAAATAAAGGCCCTTGACTATAGGCCTATCTGAAGGCCGCGATTCAGGGTTAATTTAAATATATTGAATTAACCGTTAAATGCCCCTGCTGCCATTTCACCCAACTGTCAAAAATCAAATTCATGATTAATTTGTGTATTGCTCCAAGTTAAAAAAAAAAAAAAAAGTTAATATGAAGAAAATGTTCTGTCATCTCCAGAAAAGCGCCGACAGCTTCTTTGCGGGTTTCTTTGCCAGTTTATGTATGCGTATTCACTGTGAAAGTAGACACCGCAAATTATGTGTGTGCTTCGGTGTGTTGGTGCCATGAGGGAGACGTTCAGTGGTGACTGAAAATAGTGCTAATTTAAGACTAATGACTAACAAGAGTAAACCGGGCTTTCTTGTTTGTTTTCGACACTTTTGGGAACGGCAGGATCTAATGAAGTGAAAGTTGAGCCTGGCATCTGTGGCCCCGTATGATCCCGTTATTATTTTAATTAGGCTATCTGCGCAGGCACAGTGTACAGCATCAGAGGTACCTAAAGCATAACATTAATTTTTGTTGTCCAAACATGCAATATTTAGGGCGTTAAATTTGTTTTTATTTATTTATTTATCATTCTTTTTTCCCCCCATTTAGGATAACGCTAAATGTCACAGCACCGGCTTAACTAGAGCATCGCTTCCGGGAGGGAAACGCATACTAAGAGACTCTAAAATGTGTAGTTTAAATTGTTTTGACCCTATTAAATTCGATCTTCCGGACGATCAGTGTACAGGCTTACCAATCACTGATTTGACACCATCCAAAACACACCTATACTGTAAACCACAAGCCTGAGCTATCAGGAGATCTGGCTTGGACCAAACAGATTAAGACACCTGCCGCCGCTGGGCTGCTCCGTGAACGCGTCTCCAGTGCGACGGCTCGTCAGAGCGCATGGGTGAAACCAAAACCTGTTGATAAACACACTCCCAATATCGCCGAAGGATTACTGCAGCGGGCCAAACGCGACTTCAAACAGCCCTGCTGATAAAAACGTCCGGCTACACGATACAACACATACGAGTCGGAGGTCAAATTCAGCTCAAATGCGTAAATAGATCCGGCTGTACTTGACCTGCACAGATTATTCGCAGGGGGGCATCATCAGAAACACGAGTGTGGTGCCAAATGCGGTATAAAAGAGGGCTGAAATAAAACCAGGGGGTCTTTTTTTTCTTTTTCTTTTCTTTTTTAAAGGAGGTCGCTTTTCGGTGACTGAAATGCAGTCGGCTGTTGAGATGCTTGTTTTCCCTGGATTTCACGTTTCTTCTTCAAAAATAGCATTCGACTTAAACACCAAGCAAAAAACAAAAACTGTTTTACAGAGAGCAGCTGTGTCTGCAGCAGGCAAAATTTTTATTCATCTATATAATGCATTTATATTCAATAGAGCAGTTATAATGTCCCTTTAACAAAATGATTATTTTACTCGGACTTTTGCAGTCCTCGCATACTGTGCCTCAAGAATATGGACATTCACTTGGTCTGCATTCATTTTTAAATGTAAATAAGTCTTTGGTGAGCTTCAATGACTGCTCATGGCTATTAAATCATCATCATTTTCTAAATGAGAAGGCTAATTGAGGACACCATATATCAACTTCTTATGGGGAGACGGCGCTTAAGACTGAGTCCACAAGATATGTGCTGTGTTAAGGCCTATTAAATTTTACTTTAAACAAAAAAAAATAAAAAATGACGAGGCTACTGAAATTATCCACCCACTTTTTGAATCCTAAAAAAAAAGAAGTATGTAAAGGTAGCCTGAGTCTCAAGCCTTTTGGCCCCTCCAACCTTCATGTTAAGTGGAGTTATAAAACGCTCTTGAACACATTGTAAAGCCAGCCAGATAAGGTGGCAGAGGGTGATTTACCACTATTTTTCTGCACTTCACGGACTGTTTTTCTATTTCTCCGTGGAGTTCCTCTGGGACAGATTACACGTGTAATTTTCAGCTGTGAGATGGTTTAAGTGTCCCCCCCCCCCACCCCACCCCCCAACATAAATAAAACATTTCTATGACGAAGGGGAAAACGGGGGGAAAAAACATTAACGAAGAGTGATGAACTATGAAGTCCTCGGAGGCCAGGGGTTGAGGCAGGGAGAACTGAGGGATTCAGTTCCAGGGGCAAGTAATAATAAGCCTATTTAGGAGTGCTTGGATTATTAAAATGTGTTCATTACACAGAATGAAACACAACTGAGTTTTTTAAAAAGGTGATCATTTAAAATTTAAAATGTTTCAGCTATTCAAACAAGTTGTCTCATTTTAATATATGAATGACACAACACACACACCCGCTCGCACACCCGCAGAGCCTTACTCTGCAAGCACCTTGACTCCTTGAAAGGGGCTGCTCATTGACCAATCTGCTCTGACAGCAGTGTGGCGTGAGCTTCTGACCCTGTGACTGCAAAGGGTCTGTGTTCAGTGGCCATGTAAGGGCTCACTGACGCCCACACTGGGGGTTTCTACCCTGCCCTGGAGGGGGTGACGTGCACACACACACACACACACACTCATGCAAACACACATCCCAACGCATACACGTGCGGGAGAGACTTTTATTCCATGCCAAACCCCCTCAGGTATGCACAGCCACAGAGCAGTAAGTGTGCGCATCCAGTCTGGAAGTGGAGACAGCGGCAGGTTCTTCCTCCTGTGACTGTGTACAGGCACTGTTTGTCTGTGTCCTCGCCTCACTCCGGCCCGCAAGGTGAGCAAGTTCAGCACGCCCACTCCTGAAACACTGACTAATGCCTCATGTTTTTGTGACACTATAATGTTACCTCACACAAAGCAGCATCCTGCTAAGCAGTTTTCATCACACCACGGTTATTAAAGGTCATCTCAAATAATGTAGTATTGATCTTTCCCTACTGGCCTATACCAGGGTCAGCCTCTCTCTGCAGACGTAACTTGTACATTTGTTAAACGGTAATGATATAGTAGATGATGTTTGTGAGGTAACATTACAAGGGGCATCAATGTATGTACAATAAGGTCGTCTAATATTACAGTATTAATGGCTGTGATGAAGATTGATGAACTGTTTTCTTTCAGTGACTTCAGAGGGTCCAGGAGGGAGGAGGGGTACCAAGCTGCCTGACTGTTTATTTACATTTGCCCTTTTTAAATGATCCCTTTCTTCTCAACATCTGCTCCACATTACCACACAGATATCTGTCCTAATGACTGCTATAATGCCTGCGCTCACACACACACTCGCTCCGACACAAGCGCTCACACACTCACTGCCTGTAACATTACCATTATCCAGCGTTCATCTGGGACACTTTACCCTCTCCAAACCACCTTGCACAACAAATGGACCTTCTCTCGCTGCTGGCCCTTTTTGTTTGCTCCGAGCTTTCCACTTTTCCTCCCAGTTTGGTGTAGTCTGATGGATGCAAATGGGCACTTACTTAATTGGATCAGTTCCCAAGATGGAGATAAACGGGGCACTGCCTTTTTTTTTCTTTTTCTTCCCCCTCCTCTTCCAAGTTATTTTGAGCCGTGCTCAGTTCAGTGGTGTGTGGAGAGAACGTTAATGAGGAAGGGCAAGAAGGAGACGCCGCCACTGTTGGACTCATTCAGAACTCTGTGCTCCAGACTGGCCCTCGCTCCCACACAATAAGGGAAGGAAGCTGCATCAGCCCAATGTGCAACGGTGTCTCGATGCCAATTTAGTTAAGTGCCTACTAGTGATGTAACTCGGAAACTGTCCAATCAAGGAGCACGACACCGGCTGCTCTGGTTTTGGTACATGCAGGTGGCTGCTGGGTTTTGTCATTCAACAGACAAATTAGATGGCAGCCGAATCTAAACATAAACACGGGAGGAAAACAAATCAGTTTAGTTCATGCCCACACTTGCTCATGATACACTTGACACTTGTATGTTCCAGACATAGCATATAATCACCAATAAAACATGTTTAGGAGTTTCTTTTTCTTCCTAAACCCAACCATCACCCATCAAAAAAAAAAAAAAAAAAGAAAAGAAAGAAAAATCAAGCGGTGGCTGCATGCCAGTGAGAGTGTGTTGGCTGCTACAGCCTGATTAACAGGGTGGTTTACAGCCAACTCCAATAGGTAATCTCATCAGAGAGGGGCTTTAAACAGATAAAGACCACCCCTAACTACCCCCCACCCCCCCTCCAACTGCATCCTTTCCCATGTGAGGCTTCCCATCTAACATACTACGTATTGCTAATACCTGAAGAAGGCTAACATGGCCAGCCACAAACCAGGCTCAAATCTTCTATTGACCTCATTTTCAATAAAGGAGCCATTTCCAGTCTGATGGATGATTTGTTGGTCTTGCATGGACTGGCCATCTGGAGGCAAGGATATGATCGCTGTAGTAGGTATGCATCACTTGCCAGCTCGGATTCTCTGTATAGAATTAAGCTAGCAAGCTGCAGCTATGTGTCTATGCATCTCACTTGAGCCAATATGTTTAAAGCCAGAGTTGTTTAACAAAAAAAAAGTAAAAGGAAGAGCTAATTGAATTTTGCGCCATATGGTCAACTATTGGTGCATTTTTTTTCTTAAATCTCAAGTCAAACATGAGGTTATTTTGCTCCCATATGAGAAAATCCCTGGTTGCATCAGGAGACACAACAGCAGTTCATTCAGTTATCAAAAGCTTTGTACTTGGGCCTCTTTGTTGCAGAATAAAGAGGAGGAATCCAAAACAAATCTGTGAAAGAGCTTTGGCTGTAGTAAAAGCCCTTGTCCCACCACAGCCTCCCTTTTTTTGTGTTCGGGGAGCTCAGATTGGGTTCACAGTAGCTGCACTTTAAGTATAGAAAGATCTGATTTATTAGCTTGTCAGGGGAAGCATTGTTCAAGAAAGCAATCAAAAAGCACTTACCTAGCTCCTCTTAAATTACTGCTTTTTTCACTGGCTAATTTGTGTAACTCCCATGGAGAGGCTGGCAAAGAGTTTGATGAGGCATATAATGATGATTAATGAATTTATTGCCCTGCTACTCATCAAACAGTTGTAGTATATACTTCTCTCCCTTTCTTCCAATGTGTTGCAGCGGCTCCACAGCAAGAGGGGGGCAAACACGGGATATTGTTGCCCTCCTCCCTGCTACCTCCCTTTGGCTGTTAACCTGACTGACCTGATGGGCATGAGAATGTAGCGGTGGGTCTGTGGGCAGAGTGGGAGCACAATGGACAGTTTAATAAAAGGTTAAACTGGAAATGCGAGTAAACCTGCTGCAAGGTACACATGCTCTCAACTTTCAGTCTCTGATCACTTTTGTGGGAAAAGCCGGGGGGGAAACCAGATCCATGTGGCTTCTTCTGCCCTCCACCACCACTGACACTCTCAAAACACCCCCATGCACCAGCCTAAATGACAGCAAGAGGAAAAAAAGGATGGAAGCTGCTTTAAAGTCTTGGTAATGAGTCAACAAAAATCATAATCTACACAGGAAGCGACAACCATGTCGAAGAATGGAGGCACAGCGTTCGCACATTGCATTATTCTGTTCAAACAAGGCCTGCTCTCATCACAAATGATGATTAATGGCCGACGGGTCTGTCGGTGGGCTTGTAAAGCGGTCACTATGGGGTCCACCCCCTCAGCTCCCATCCAGCCTGCTCCCATAACTCTGGGGTCACGCATCTCTCCGTTCAACATTGTATAGGATGTTTACACTTGATTACACCCCATGCCTTCTATCCGCTGCTCTTTGGCCAACTGTGCTTGATTAAGTCCTTGCTTGTTCACCATTGCTGGCAACTAAAGAACACATTGTTGCAACCACCCCCCACTCACAAACACCACCACCACCAAGCACACACACACACAGACACACACACACACACACACACACACACACACACACACACACACACACACACACACACACAC
>JBBPCS010000130.1:5517041-5532686 GCA_037974645.1 Hollardia meadi
ACACACACACACACACACACACACACACACACACACACACACACACACACACACACACACACACACACACATCCCCACCCCCACCATCAACATCTTTGAGATCAGCTCCCTGGATAGGCTGTTTCTGCATTCACTGATTCATTAGGTTGGTCCCTTAAATACATCAAAGAGCTGCTTGGCTCACACAATAAACCAATAAAAGCAATTATAACCCCATATCTTCCAGGCAATGTTGATCTCTGGGGTGTTAACGTTAGATAATGAAAGTGTTTGATGACATAAGTTTTCACAGAAAGCTCACTTTTTGTCTCTTTCTAGTGTGCATACTCTTCCACTGTTGATGGTTCTTTTTAGGCACGCGGTGCAAAATAGAACATGCCGCAGTTCCCCCCTCAAATAAAATGCATGTAATTTGCCCATATATCATAACCCCAGAATTTGCAGTTAAAATTAGAAGCTATATAAAAGCTTTGCAAATATGGGAAGCCAGAGCAAATGTAGTGATGCTTTCGCTCCCATGCGTTTAACATTAAAAGTTGCCAGTTAAAGTTCTTTAAATATTTATCGCCCCGTCTTGCTCTCGCCCCTCTTTATGTTTGATGGAGTGGATGGAGAGGTTTAGATAGCGGCCAGTCTGGCTCTGACAACCTCTTGCGCTGGCACAGTGGAGATGAAATGCATTTGTCATAAGGAAAAAATTGAGATTCACTCAGCGCCGCCTGATATCACTTTCATTCCTTTTTCTCAAAATAAGAGACGGCAACCCAATCAGGGGAATCGGCATATGCAGATCACAGCATTAAATTTTTCATGAGCATGTTTCATCTCAAAGCAGATAAAGAGGAAGAAGGGGAACGTGGTTATTAAACAAAAGATCGAATCAAGAGTGTGTTAAAAATGAAGTTTCTAAGCGGGTGTTTTGCTTCACAAGCCGTTTCAATTCTCCAGTATGCATATGCATATTGTACGAATTATTGTACTGCATACAGTATGCTAAATAGTAACAGTTAAAACCTCCTATTAAGCAGTTTGGTAGTATTTCTATAATGTAAGTTTTCTGTCTCGCAAGTTAGAAATTATTTTTTTTCTTCTTCTCTCTTATTGGAAACACATTGAACCCACAGTCAACAGGTTCACTTGCATATATCACCAATAGGTTATAATCACACTGTCTGTCGCCTGTGGGAATCCTGGAATTTTAATGAATGATACTTCAGCTTCCACACACGAGCTTTCGTCTCTCTGGATGGGGTGAATGCCTGTGGAGCAGACCTTGTTCAAACACTGTTTGCAAATATTTTTCATGGTTTATTTTAATGTAACAGTTGCTGGATGGGTGGAGTTTGCCTCATAGGATGATTAGAGGTATGTGAGGATTCTTATAGAATCACAAGATTTTTTTTTTTTTTTGGCCTGACACACTTTATCTAACCAATGCTAACAATTCTACATATTAGAGAACATAAAACATAAATTCTGGGCTTGTGAGCAGACGATAATCAGTCAAAATGCCCATAATGGCAACTAATAAATTCCAGTAAAGTATATAAAAATGTTCAACTCATTAATCTATACTGTATGCCGTTGAGCAAGGCATTTGCTCCTGTACAGCTGTGGAAAAACACCCTAGGTGTTCAGCTGACGTTTCCTGAATAAACACAATTTGAAAACATACACCGTCACCATGACTTCAAATGTTTACCTAAAAGAAGATGAGAATGTTTAAGCTGCTCTCTCATGTGCCAGCGCACTAACAGAGGACAACTGCAAGACACCCTCCAGTCCTTGACCTCTTGACTGACTCACAAATGCACCAACTTCATTAGCAGGTCAGCAGTCGGCACTCGCTCCATCATTAGTAAATACATGAGTATTGACACACACATATACAGTGAAAACCTTATGCACATTATGTCATTGACTACAGCAGTTTTACCTCCAAGGCTACAGGGCGTAGAGCTGATGAAGGGTCGCCCGACCAATTACAACTGTTCCACCTGAAGCAGTCAATAGCGACTGAAACCTTGATTCATTATCAAAAGTGCATGGTTAAAAATGCTAAGTAAAAAAGAAAGAAAAAAAAAAGATATATGGACCAGCTTAATATGCGTACAGTTAGATAGTCCTGTTTTGTGTGCATAATTGCTTTAATGTGGGCTATTAAGACTAAGTGGATATGATTTTACTGTCTGCCCTACATTCAGTATCATTGCTGCCATGATCAATACTCATGATTTGTAAGTCACCAGCCATCGATGGCATAGTGTGACAGTTAAGCATTTGACCTTGTGAGGAAGGGCTTTTTCCTTGTTCTTGAGACTATCAAAGGGCACATGGGCGATTGAGGAGAAAAGATACAGACTGCAAACGCAGGTCGGCCTAACATTCACATCTTTAAAGATAGATAGATAGATAACAATAACATAGATAACAAGTCTGTGTTTTGGAACAATTCACATTCAATGACTTCAAACTGAATACATGCAGGCAGGAGGAAGAGTGTAATCATGTGAAAGGGAAAGTTTGGAGGCTTTGGCTAGGCTACATTCTTTCTCAACACAAGGCCTGTTTAGAGTGCTTCGTCATGTATGGTCATGACACAAACACACACGCACACACACACACACACACACACACAAACACAAACACACGATTCAGATTAGACGTTGAGCCTGAGTGACTTAAACAAGAGAAGATAACTGCATGGTGACAGATGGATAAGCAGAGCTATCTCAGGCTATAATCTTGGAATAGTTTGAGACACTTTGTGTTTTGGCAACAGACGAACACGATATGTGATCTCCCACTGAATGAATGAGCAATAGTGTTTTAAGAGAGAGGGATCTGTTTTTGATTTGTGTTGTGTCATGTTTTTACTGCAGGCGATCAGACACTAACATCTGGCATGATCACCCCCGAAAAAAGCCAACAAAAATGTCACTGTAAGATAATACGTGGCACCGAAAACCAGAAACACCACAGGTAAAAAGGTGGAGTGCTCGCACATATTTCAGGCCTGTATGTCATCTCTCTTACTTATGATCTTTCCACAGTTATACATGCATGTCAGTCCATGCATAGGTATGGGTGAATACACTAATTACTCAGGTTCTTGGGGGGCCTAGACCAATTAAGATGCACTTGCCTGCGATCAATAAAGAAAACATCAGAGAGGTAGAACTCCCAGCATCGTTAGTATGAGCAAACCCTGACACTGGTCAATCGGTTGTTGATAAAGATCTGCTCGCAAATCTCCTGCAGGTGCAGGTTTACATGTGTCTGCATACAAGAGTGCATGTGTATTTTAAAACAATGCGCACGTTCCTTAATTAATATGATCACTTTGAAAAATGCTGCGGATATGTAAGCATCAAAGACGTTTCTTATAAGTGGTGATTAAGACACAAGAATCACTTAAACCTCTCTGATCTCCCCTGTCAGTCATATCCAGTATAGCATAATTCTTGTATCAACTTGTCCTGAATCTCATGTTTCCACTCGAGCACGCTCTGACCACAGGCGTTTCTTGACCAGCAGCTGCGGCAATGTTTGACTGAATGCTGTCTCGGTTGCCTGTGTGGGTGAGTGAGTCCGAGTCTGAAGGAAGCAGGACCACAGGCACCAAACACAACACAATGATCAATTGCTCGTAGCATGAGTAGCCAGAGTACACAGGGCTATTAGATGCGAGTGATATGGTTGAAGTTACTCCTGTGAACTTTGCCGTGACTAGACGCTTGGTACGGTTTTTGTGTGTGTGTGTGTGTGCGTGTGGGGGGGTATTTGAGTGCGATGTATAGTCTAACAGTCGATATTTATCCCACACAGCTCCCCTCATTGTCTCCAGTTGGACTCCAAGTGCTGCCATTCTTTCTTTCTTCCACCGAGCTCAGGCAACACGTGTTTGTGGCCACACTCTCTCTTGCTCTCCTTCTGTTTTTCACCCTCTCACTCCCTCTACGCCAAACTCAACTATTAACACAAACACTGGCTGACACTTGTTTGTGCTTTTAATTGTGTCTGGATGTTATGTCTCTTGTGAACACATACATTAGCGTTTCTCTGGCACAGTATAATCGCTCCTTCAACCACAACACCATGCAGACAGAGCACAGGAAATTACCACGTGCAATCATGTTTGCTGCACAAGCACATTTGGCTTCGCTCGGCTCCTGAACACTCCTTTGACTTTGTCTTGGGTTGTCTCATTTCAGCCCAGTGTAGTGACAGTAAATTGAATTATAGAAATTTTCCTTCCAGTAATGTAAGTAATGTAATATAGTAATGTAAGAAATTATGTAAAATACAGATCACAATGGTAAACTGATGATCCATTCTGCCTTGTTTGATCATCAGTATAAAAATGTTGGTATCTATTAGCATTGAGCTCTTGTTAAAAAAAAAACAACCTATATAACAAGGACAACAATGTAAGGATGTGCACACAATATCACTTTCTTTACCTGCAGACTTGTGTGTGATTGTCAAAGACTTCACAGTAACACAGAAATGATTTTTACCGTCAGAACACATTTAGATTTTACCCATTTTTCTGTCACTGATATCACACAACCACACAAAGAAAACCTCCAATTTCTTCAGGCCTCTCCACATACTGTGAACAAAGCAGTGGTGTCCCAAGGATTACACTGTAAAATATGCATGTCCCAATGAAATATGCATATAGCTGTGTGTCATCAATGACATGGCTTCTACAAAGGCTACACCGCATACACATGAACGCGTGTTCCTCTGATTCTGTTCCCTTGACTTTAATTGGTGTAGACACAAGAAAAGACTCATCTGGGGGAATAATTAAGCCAGACACCAATGTATTAGTTGTGCATCTTAACACGTTTCACTGAACCACTCATTTACTTTATTCCAATAACTTCTCGTATGGTAATAAAAAAAAACATGCAATAAAAGAGGCTCAGTGTGCCAGGCAGCATTGTTTCTGAATTAAATGCCCCAAATATCTTCAGGAAATAAGATTGTTTTCCTGCGGATGGGGGCCTAATCTACTCAGTCATGGTGGTTTGAAGAGGGAATGTTTTCAAGTTTTAACAGGGTTGGTTCCAGCATTCCCACCACCACGGTGATCTAACTGCGAAAAAGGGGCTTCTCCTTTCCTCTCTCAGCCACCAAAGGGAAAGGAGGTTACATGGATGAGCTGTGAATTACACCCTGGAACAGCCTGAGCAAACCAGCTTGAATGCCGAGGACCTGTGAAGTGTCACTGATGATTAAATGATACTCATCAAGATGAGAATTGTATCATCTGCATACAGTGCAGAGAAACTTTGTCTTCTAAGCAGAGATTAAAGGGAAGGATTTTTTAGATTCATTACAAGAACTAAGCCCAAGGCTACAGGGGCGCCATATAATCTTCTCCTGACTGAGACTCCCACAATCAACACGAAAGCATGAGAACCATAACAGTTTGACAACAATCAAGTACAAGAGGGTCCAACCAGAGGGAAGCTGTGTTAGCTAGTTGCCTCTAGCTGCTTGACTCTGGGTCTCAGGTGTCCGCTTTTCTACAGGTATGTGTTACCATAATAGAGTAGTTAAGAGGGCCTCTTGTCGAGGGCCCTTCCCTCCTGTCTCGGCACACTGACTCCAGTGTGAACAGGGGTGCCTGGCCGATTTAGCGCAGTCTTGTTAGATTGAGTATTGCACAATGGAAACTGTCATGCAGCTTGTAATGTGTAATTGAACTTGGAGCCATTTTGCTTGAGAATATTCAGACCCGACTCGGTTGGATTTCACTTGGAAAAGCCGACAGACATCCCACACACAATTTGCTCAAAGGCTCAGTTTTTTTTTTGAGCAGGAAGCACAGGCCGGGGAACACTTCTCAGAGTCGCTTTTCCCAAATGGCTACATGTCCAGTGCAGTTGCACCCTTCTCTTATGTCCCCAAAACCACAATCAACCCCCGCCCTCCAACCCCCACACTGCTTTCTTACAACTCACCCCACCCTCGCTGGAACTGTTTTGTCCTCTGGAACTTTCATTATATGAAGAGGATAAAAATACAGCACCCTGTGAATTTATGGGTCCTTCAGAGTTGCCATTGAAAATATGAACTTTTTCAGACATTCGTTCTTAAACCCAAGTAAGAAAACAGAGCAACCACAGCGTTTATACAGAGTCACCGCAACATAGAGGCATATAGTCACTGCACTCACACTTACAGCTTGTTGCCATCAAGGCATAGATGATTTAGGACACACACACACAGTCATATACTGTACATCCACCCACAGTAGTACATATTCATATAAACGTAAATATTTAAACATATCCACGTGTCTATCCGGGGAGCATAAGGATTCAGTAACAAATGAAAAAATGCACATTTCGAAGTGCAGGAAAAAAACAACACATCCACACAGTAACCATAATCCATGACGTCCTTTTGGATGTGTTATAAATGCTTGTTGACTGTGCCAGCTTTAAAGGACAGTCCGTATATATTATTCCTTCCCAGTGTAAACCTGTTCTACCCATGTCAACCTCAGACACTGATGACACATCCTTTTAAACATCCCTTTCTCTTGCATGGACATATGACTCAGTGATAATGACAGTATTGAGCGTTTTATAGTTATAATTACAATCATCTAAGCTTCCATTCTTGGGAGTTTATGTCCATCTCCACTTTCTTTCTTTCTCTCCCTCCCTCTTTCTCACTGACAGCTGCTTTTCCTGGGAAAGTGCCTCTTTTCTCAGACGATAATCTATTGCCGTCCCCCCATCGCTTACATGTAGCTACATGGTGAGTCAGTGCTGTAATTCCGTCATTAGCTGGATAATGTGTGTGCTGTCTGTGTGTTAAAACTCTAAGTGCCAGCTTTGGTGTGACCCGGGGGCAGCCTGTGGGTTTGACTGATGCCAGTCTACCCACCAAGCGTCATTTGAGCTCTGTAATGGGTTTTGTCCAGCACAATTTGATCTAGATTGGCTTGTGGTATCAGGAACTCCATGTGTGCATTTATGTGGACTAAATGCTGCTGCTTCTTCTGACAGACAAAACATCATTATACTGTATTCCAAATCTTTTTATGTGATCTGAAAGTTTTAGAAGCTATAAATTAAAACCACAATTCCGAAAGAAGTTGGGAGGCTGTGTGAAATGAAAACAAAGCAGAATGTGATAATTTACTAATCCTTTTTGACATATACTTAATTGAAAACAGTACAAAGACAATATATTTAATATTTCACCTCAATACCGTCATTGATTTTTTATAAATATATGCTTATTCTGAATTTGATGCCAGCAACATGTTTCAAACAAGTTGGGACGGGGGCAACAAAAGACTGGGAAAGTTGTGGAATGCTCCAAAAACACCTGTTTGGAACATTCCACAGGTAAACAGGTTCATTGGTAACAGGTGATAGTATCATGAAAAAGGCATCCTTGAAAGGCTCAGTCATTCGCAAGCAAGGATGGGGCGAGGTTCACCACTGTGTCAAACACATTATTTTATAAAGGATATTACTACATGGGCTCCGGAACAGTTTTCGGCAAACACAGATTTTTTTTTTTTTTTTTAATGAATGAATTCTGTTTTTATTTACGTTTTACACAGCATCCCAACTTTTTTTCATTCAGGGTTGTAATATAGGTACCCAAAAAAGTATGAGTATTTCAACCAAGTAGACACAATGCATAATGGGTTTTTTTAATAAATTGCTTTAGAGTAAGCTAATCACCATCTCACATGCCACCCTTTTCTTTTCTTAAACTTTTGACTATGCTTTGACTATGCTAAGTTGACACGTCTCTGACCCAGGATTCACACCAGTACACAGTAACACCCAATCACCTCCAGCCAGTTTCTCCATGCACCGCCAGCCATTACAGAGGGAGCGTTCACCGCACTGTCTGCCAAAGACAGACACCTCTAAATCAAATGTGGAATTACAGTAAAACACACGCTGTATTGCGCCAATACTTGAACATACATCTAAAAGACACACAGCCAAATTGATAAAACATGTCTCGGCTCAGTCCCCACCTGTCTTTTTCCAATAACAAACCCGCACAATTAAGTTCTAACCTGCCATAAATCTTCCAGTATGCATGTTTAAAGAGTCCCTCCAGGCAGGCAGACTTTGGTTTTGATTGCAGTGTGAGGAAGAAAGACGTTTGTGTCTAGGGGAAAAAAAAATAAAATAAATAACTATATATATATATATATATATATATATATATATATATATACAGTATATGTACATCTTTTTTCCCAGACATGTTTGTGTGTTGATGTACATACTAAAAATACACAGATAAGTGTAGATAAATGCACATACACGAAAGTGCAAAAAATGCATCTTCTCTGCGTTTGTGTTTGCGTGTGCACGTCACATTCAAACACAATATTCAACCACAGATGAGCTCCTACCAGCCCATGACAAATCTCCACCTGTGTGTGGGATCAGTGTTGTTGCACATGTGGGAGCTCGCCCTGATCCCACAGCCTCTGCACTATCACCCACCACCTGAGGCCCTGCCCGAATGACTGATTGACTGATGGGAGAATCTCACATGACAAAAAGCTTAAGTGATTGATCACAGGGGCTCACCTGAGCACCTGAGGGGGCCCGCGTGCCAAGGTCTGCGGGCCCCAAGAGGGTGAACCTTCCTTGCTTTGTCCACCTGACACCCTGGGGCAGATTCCCCAGCACATGGGTCTGTGTGGTCATCATCACTGTTATATGTATGCAAGCAACCACTGACCATACCAACCTGAAACTTATACAGTACAGCCTGGAGACAAGAAAATTAATTAAGCCACTAAATCATTTACACTTTGAGACAAGTGGAGCTCACTGTCGAAGCAGGTCTTGAAAATAACCTTGGGCTATAATACTGACTAGTCTGAGAAATAAGATTTCCCTTCATTGAAAATAAATTAGGCCACTTTACCCCATACAAGAGCAGGCCAAATTGTACGAAGTTAAAGACAATTAGTGCAGAATCAATCCCTTTCTTCCTATTTCCTTTCTTTCCCCTCTCATTTTGTTGTTGCTTTATTTTAGCACCATAATGAATGCCAGCAGAGGAGCACATAAACCGTGAGTTTCTTGGAAGAAGAAGGCAGACAAACCCCCATCTCGCTCGTAGCTATGTCTGGATTGCCTTCTGTGCTGAGATAGGAGTCAACATGTTTAGCGACATCAAAAGAAAACCTGATACCTTAAGTATAAGAAGATTAACACTTGCAGTGATCTTGAGCTTAGGCTTCTCCAGGACTTTCAACAGACTGTGCCAGAAGGGACAATTACTGATGAATTGGCACCAACATCTCGTAGTTATTTAACAAAATCTGGCACAGTGTATAAGCTCTCGTCCTTAAGACTTCCTTTCAAGTCTGGCCCCGGTATCAGAAGGCTAACAGATTGGGGAATGTGACGAGAGCCGACAGCAGGGGAATCTGCAGGGACACTGAAAGAGGGAGGTATGGAGGAAAAAAAGACAGACAGTAAGCAAGAAAGAAAGAAAAAACAAAGGATACAAAGAAGCAAAGTAAGAAACAAAATCGTATCACTCAGTAGACTTTTTATTTCTTGACTTTTGGGCTGTGTCGTATCTCAGGGTGGATATTTGTGGTGTGTCTAAGCTCACTGGTGTGCCTGTGGGCTTTTTACTGTGTACCTTGGCAGAATCAATATAACAACTTTAGGAATGTGACATTGTGTAAAACTCTGAAAACAGATGCCGACAGTCTGACACAAAGCCACAGAGATGCTTGCAAAAAAACATGCACATACACACAAATAGACAAAAGATGAAAAACACATTAACTTGCATAATAATCTAATTAGTATATTATTTCACGATTATTGCTTTTAGGAGTAATTTATGATACTTAAATGTCACACACAGACAGCTACAGAACACCTGTAAGAAAAGTTATGTTTCCACAAGCATTCTGCTAATCCTTAACTTCACGCACTCACCACAGGACTTCTCAAGGTTTAGAAAGTACACTACTCTTTACACATATATCATTCCCTATTAATCCAAAGTACATACTGTATGCTTGTACCTACAACGATTTTGTACAGCAAATGTAATCTGCCTGTCACAGGGGATGCAAGAAGAGAAGTCCGCATGGGGGAGTCATATGCAAGCTCCTCAGAGAAAGATGTCTCCTTCCCTGCAGGAAACTCTGAAAGCACCCTGCTTTTCACCTCCAGAACATATCAGTAGGGGCAATAACTTTGGTGAAACAAAATTTAAATTTTAACATTTTTTGTGAAGCTTGCACTAAGCAATATTTTTGCCATTAACATTGAAAGAAAGGACGCACATGCTGAAATCATGAATAATTAACTCTCAATTCTCCAACTCAATTGAGCTTGTCTATTTGTATCAGGCATAGGCAACTATCGGAGCCAAATTCCACTGATGCCGATAGTTTGTATCGATTGCAGATTAATTGGTTTGGTTAATCAATTGGTCTACCTCTAATATGTAGGGCACCAACTGTGGATTAATCCACACTCACATTCACTGTGAGGGAACAGTGCATGTTCAGTGATTATGACTTTGTAATAGCAGCTTTCAGTTTGCAGTATCTTTATCGAACTAAATTCTCAGCTCACTGGCTTCACAATCACGTGTTGTCAGTTCACTAGTTTGAACATTCAGCAGTGTTTTAGTTCAGTGGATGGTACCATGCAGTCAGAGCTCCGGTCAAGCCCAGTAGTGCTTGCAAAGAAGGCGTGGGGGGGGGGGGGGGACACTTAAAAAAATATATCCTGTTTACACCGGGAACCTGAAGGGAGGCCAAAATGCTTTTCCTGTGCCTTGTCTAAATAAGATGTTTGAAAAGACGCGTGGCGCGTGGGCCCAAACGTAAAGTAGAGAGCATGTTTCATGCACAACTGATCTTCTTTTTCTTTCGCACTTTAATATGCTGGCGTGCGAAAGAGTACGTATTTCCGTTTACGCAAACGTTGTTTACCCACCTTCCATGTGGCCCAGGTTAAAGGACACTACAGGTCGTCTTCACGAAAGTGTGTGTGTGCCAGTGGGGAAATGAGCACCCACTTCTTGGTTCTTGAAAAGACTTTTAGTGGATAATTTGTGTCTTTCAAACAGCACCGCCAGCCACATGCTTATGTGATGAGATAATAGTAACTATGTAAATTGTGGGACATTCATCTCTTACCATATCAAATGTGGCTGTTGAAACATGGGGAGATAGTAAAAAAAAAAAAAATTCTGCTCAAGATTCAAAGTAGTGCTACAGAGGCCTTAAACATTAATCTGCATGTTGTCAAAACAAATCTGAAACAAATGTTTGTGTTAACACAATTACTGTGCTAATATGCAAGTATTTTGCTTTCTTGAATATATTCTATTGGAAAGATGGTGCCACATGGATTACATTTTTTTAACCAAAATATGAACCTTCCTTTGTCATCCCTTAAAATGTCTGTTTGTGGCAGCTAAAGCTCGATCAATTTATGTTTTCGGGGGAAACATCAGAGTCATTGCTCCAACAATATGGTTAGCAGATGGTTAATGTTGGTTGACTAAAACCCCTTGGTTAACACGAGGTAAAGATCGTGGTCTTACTGAAATGGCAATGCTAACTTGAAGTATAAGATGGTATATAAACATAGGCGTCTGGTTTTGAGGTGAAATGTATTCATCTACCAACCTGCCACACAAATATCTCATGACTTTCTGCATTGGCACTAAAAGTAATGTGCTATTGCAAATTAGATGCACATGTACATTTTTTATTTGAGACATTGTTGCTTTGCTAAGAAGAAAATGTATATCTGTCATCCCACGTAAGTACTTGTAGTTGGTTTACGTCCAGATGTTTATTTAAGACTCATGCTCTAAAGCATCAACTTGACTAGATCATAGAGAAGCATGATTTCAGAGTGAATTGTTTTGATTTAACTTGTTTCCAGCCATTATGGGTCACCAGCGTTGATAGAACTGAATAGATGCCATGGCACGTTCCATGTTGTAAAAAGTCCCACCCTGTATTTTTTGGGAAAGCTGTGAGTGATTTGACGCAGAACAACACGACATGGTAAAGATAACAGGTGACAAGACAAGAGGCGCCAGTTCGTTGTTGGATCTGGAGGCTGCCTTGGGATACTGTGACAGACATTGGATTCTGACATGTCTCCATGGTGGATGGGGAGGAACAGGAAAAGTGAGTGATTTGGCATTGTTTTGGAGAAATTCCCTCCAGTCATAGTGCTCTCTCATTCCCTCACCCTCTCTGGAGTGGCTCTGACAGATAGACAGAGGAGACGTGACCTGAAACAAACGGTTGTTTGATCATCTCCATACCGCTTTCATTCTGTCACAAAGATCTATGGAAAATCGCATAATATTAAAAAGATTTCAGTATTATTAAAGTGAAAATAAGCTCACTGGTGCCAATGCATTATACATCAATAACTCTGACAAAATCTATTTTGTAAGTAAACTGATGAGCCAAGGGAAGAAAGAGAAACTGTGATAAGTCTCAAGAAGGGTATTATGTAGGCCATAGAGAGATTTGCCATATGTCTGTGTGTGTGTGTGTGTGTGTGTGTGTGTGTGTGTGTGTGTGTGGCAGTGCAGACAGACATTTGATTTTGATCTTATATACGGACAGTGGGCATTAATTATGTGTGTTTTTGTTGTAAATCCATGTATTGAAAAATATCTAGATCTCTTTACAGAGGATAATGTCTATCTATAGAAAAATACACACAGAAATCTGTGCACAAACACACGCAAACTCTGTGCTATCCCAACACCTCATAAAGTTAGAGACCGCCCACACCCAAACAAATTTAAAACAATCAGAGGGTTTGGCAGGAGCAGACTGCTCTAGTCATGACTCTGGTCTCTGTGACAGCTTGCCCTGCTCACCTCATCTGTCTGCCCTCTATAAAGACCTGCCTTATGGGCAAGGCTCAGAGGCCCCCCCGACCCCTTCTCACACCCTCACTGCGACATTAGCCCCCAAGAATCTCCTCTAACAATTTAGGCATGGGGTGGGTACTTACTTATTCCCAACCACCACAACTGGGGACAGACTTCCACACAGCTTTCAAAGGTAACTTTTACTCCAAAACCTTCAACACACATTTCACACATTTTTATCTCTACTTCACAAATAATCCATTTGAAATCTTTTAGTTTAGCTTTTTTATTAAAATGTTTTTTATAAAATGTTGTGTGCCAGATTATCCCATGTCCCTGCAGCAAAGTAAGCTTTGCAAAGGAGCACAAGAACTTGTAGAGTAGAGGTAAAAAAAATATTCCTGTAAATTCAGGATAATCATATACAAGCAAAAACACTTAACCTCTAAACCCTCTAATATCTTTCTCACACTGACCTTGCACTAAATTTTGTATGGCTTTGTTGATTTATAACAAGAGTAGAGTAAAAAGATACACAGGGCAGTGAGGGGATAATAATAATCACTTTGGTCAGCTTTCTTTCTTCTTTTAGCCTCTGACACATTTCTATACACCCACAATAATGTGTAAGCAAATAGATGAATGCAACTAATCACCCAATATTCACTGACACACACTTTTAATCCCTCTATTTCTGATAATTACATGTAGAAACACTCAGACGCATGCAAATCTTTACCTCTTTCCCTTCGGCAAACATGCAGGGACAAATAAACGAGCGCACCCAAACATAAGCCTCTCCGACTCTCCTCCACTGCTGTGCGCTGCCGCAGCCGACTTAGCCAGGATTTACGCAGCCCAGTCACAGCGTCTCCATTAATTGCTGAAAGTGACACCATGCACGGTTATTACACGATTACGACATGACAGCTCTCGTTTTTCACCATTAAGCAGCAGGCGGGCCTGCGATCAGCTGCAGCAGGGTGTCGGTGCATGGGAGTGAGTCGGCAGGAAGACAGGTTGGACTGCAATGGCTGCGGCCGCAGCATGGGGTGCTTAGCCTCCTTAAGTGTTGGCACGGCAAACGGGTGACGTTAAGAAATTTACCATCGTGACGAAACAGCACACACACACCTGGAAGTGTGCTCGGTCAACACAGACAATTTGACCGGTCACTCTATTTTTCTGTCCTTTGTGCTATTAGATAAAGTAATAGGAAAGGTGGCAGCGACATAAGTAATTATTATTGTTGTAGATGTTTATGAGAAATAGTGAGTGCAAGTCACTGGAGAAGTTTGGGGTTACAGCTACCATTCCCACAACTAGTATAAATGATGTCCCAACTAGTGTAAATGGTGTCAGAGGGCATTGGGGTCCCTAAGGTCATGGTGGGAGAGCTTTGGGGGCAGGGGGGTATATACCATCCATCACTATCTGGTATAAATATTCTCTTATATTTGGCAACTCATAACTAGCGCTGTGGAGAAGCCATAACCGATCCAGCATAATCACTAATAATGTGCCTTCATGATCATAGTCTCCTTGCCAAAAAAAAATCAACACTGTCATTTAATGGCATCATTATGTCCTCACCTTTAACTACAATTATGAGAGAAAATAGGACTGGCTTGCAGTTCTATTAATTGCCCACTTGAAGCAAAGACGTCAAGGCCGTATGGATTTTCTGCCAGGGAAGTCGTGTGTGGCTGTCCCTCTCCTGATGCGAGAGGGTTGGGGTGAGGTAGGGGGGTTGCTAGAGAGGATGTGAATAATGCATTACAAGGTATGAGGCTGGTAAGGAGCCAGGGCTGTGGGGAATTTAAAGGCATTTGTGTTTGTCACACAAATCAGGAAGTCTCGCTGCACTCGGAGGCAAATCTGAACAGACGGCTGAGAGCGGAGGATGACACCCACTTCTTCCACAGCACTTGGGCCTGAGAGGGAAGCAGTTGTTGATGAGACGGCGAGAAAGGAAGCGTGTATGTGTGTGTGTGCATGCCTGATCGAAAACAAAAAGGAAGAGAAAGACAGATATGAGGAGTTAAAGGGAGCAATGTCAGCCTTTCTGAGAGAGGTCAAACACAATTGAAATGGTCCAACCATTGTTGAATAGATGAGATATACCAGTGAGTACAATATACATACCAATCATGACTTCTCATTGTGTGATTTTTTTTTCTGAACTGGAATTCATAATACTATATTAACTGGAATATTATCTCTGAACAAACATTTGTACATTCTTGGAATTATTGTTTCTCATGCTGTTATCTAAAGTGACTTACAGCACAGTGAGTGATCTGCATGGCTTTAGATACACACTCAAGAACACTTGGACACTTGCACGAGGTTGAAAGTTGACCTGTGGCTTTTGGGGATCAAACTTACCAAATATAATAGGGATAGGGAGATCTATTTAATCTCAACGCACCCTTTTGCCTTGTTTACTGGGTTACAGATATCTGCTCCAGTGATTTTCACAGTCAGAAATAGATACCCATGATTCAACATTTACTAGCTGCTACTCTCATGCATGTGACACCTTCAGATGAATAAGACCCACGCTAACCTCAGACACACTAAAGATAAAAGTCATTGACCTCTGCTCAGGCAGAGATTCTCATCCTGCCTGGCATGCTGTGCTGCTCTGTGACTTGTCTGTCAGTGGGGCTGTGTGTGTGTGTGTGTGTGTGTGTGTGTGTGTGTGTGTGTGTGTGTGTGTGTGTGTGTGTGTGTGTGTGT
>JBBPCS010000130.1:5532786-5547206 GCA_037974645.1 Hollardia meadi
TGTGTGTGTGTGTGTGTGTGTGTGTGTGTGTGTGTGTGTGTGTGTGTGTGTGAGTGAGTGAGAGAGAGAGAGAGAGAAGAGAGTGTGTGTCTGTGCATACAAGTCTTTATAAGATAATTTGTGCCTGTCTATGTGTGTCTATGTAGCAAGGGTCAACTTGGGCTCCTCGTGTAAGCCAGTAAGGTGTGTCCAAGGCTGTGTGGGGATGGAGGTTGGTCTTAAAGATTTTCACCTCGCCTGGTTCGGTAAGGGGGGGAGCATGCCAGGGCTATGGGAATAGACAACTGGGTGTATGTGTGTGAGGCTGTTACCCTGCCACTGATGAAGAGGGAGCGGAGGTGCCGACAGACAGGAAGCAGATCACACTCTGAGTAGCCGAGCCCGAACAGCCACAACCCTTTTTTGACCCTCCCTGAGCTATTATGACCCTGGTCTCTAATTCACATAAGTATGTAGATAAACCTTCAAAGCTCTATTTGATATTATAAGATGCATTTTCTTTTTAATTTCCACGCAATGTAGAAAATGCAAACAAACGAGGAAAAAGCAACAGTTTGGCCACTTTTTTTCTGGAACTTGTCTGCTGCATGATTGCCTCTTATTGTTTGCCATTTCTGTTGTTGCTATAACTCCCCTACTGGCCGAATAAGTCAAATCAAAGGCCAGAAAATGAAAGTGACCATCTATTCTTTTCGAGGGTAGTAGTTTGAAGTAGTTTCTTCCCTTGCTGCTGACAGGTGATTGCATGCTACTTAAGGTATTGGCACAAAGGCTTGGCTGCCAAGCTGAGGCTGGCAGACACATACCAGACCTTCACTTAAAAGGCCGCGTCAGGGGTTAAGTGGTCATGGAAAAGGAGGCAGGCCGCCGCCGAAGTTATTAGGCAGCATAGTTTCTCTCGTCAGCAGGTGGGAGGTGAGATCTGGTGTGAGGAGCAGGTGCTGCACAGGGCCAGAGATCACAGCTGAACCTTAAGCTGTGATAAGCCCAATGCCACTTAAATTACAACCCCAGCACCGCTCTGACCCCGCGTGGTTTGTATGTGTGCGAGAAAGAGAAAGCGAGAGAGTTGCGGGTATAAGTGTGAGAAACAAAAGCTGAGACATGTGGACGTTAGTGCTCGTGAGAGCGTATGGGGTGTGTGGGTTCTCGTTTTCTTTTCATGGCGAAGGGTGGGAGTGTCTACTTACTGTATATACATTAAAGAGAAAACACTGACAGCTAAATAAAGTCCAGTCAGGAATGGCAGCCAAGGGCATGTTTGTCTGTTTATAGTCCCTCTCATTCTTCAAATCCTCTCTCACTTCAAACATCCATCCAAGTGCTGAGTTGCCTTCACAACTCTGAGGGTGGACAAAGGAAATAAGAATGGAAGACAGAGGCCTATGTGGTTGTGCGAGACATGAGTGCAAACTTGCATCGAGTCGCAGATTTGAAACTCCGGTGTTTTGTCTGAAGCCATGGAAAGCCAGGAAAAGAGTGTGAGAAGAGGCAAGGTAAGGGATGAAAGTGTAAGGTAAGGTAAGAGAGCAAGGCAGATGCATTTATTTGATGATTACTTTTTTTGTTAGTTGCAGCCCTCCAGACCCCGGCACCAGAAGCACTTCCAGCAAACCAAAATCATAAACAAACAAAAAATGGTAGAGGAGACCAGGGATGAAAGTGGACAGAGAGCAGAAGCACGGGGAGCTTTGAGCATGAGGCGAGGTGAAGTATCGATCAGCCATTGACAAACACAATAGAAATTTTAGATGTGATGTGAGAGGCCCCCATCCATAATTTATCAGCGAGCCAAATGTGAGTGACGTGGGGTGTGGACAGGGGGGAGCACTGAGTATCGATTAGTGGGAGGGGAAAACAGTGCACAGTGCAAGGGGGACTCTAAAGAGAAGAGAGCAGGGAGGTGGAGGGAGATGCAAGCGAGAGATGGCTGAGCACGGAGGCGGGGTGGGGTAGGTTGGGGGGGACGTAGATGGAGCACAGGAAAGCCATTAAGGATGGCAGTGTTACCAGACACTGGCAGCGACTGAGAGCGCAAAAGAGAGATGCGCAAAGATTGGAGGAGAGAGAGCGAAAGAAGGAGAGAGAGGTCAACACCCCCCCACACACACACACCACCACCACACCCCCTTTCCATCCTGCTTCACCCATCTCCCCACCACCCCAATCAATATGACCATGTCAAAACATAAAATGCATGCTTTTGCTCTTAAGTAAAAGGTGTCTCAGATTTTTAAAAGCATTGATTCGGGGACGGATCGATGGAAATCAAGGCATATTTTCCCGTGCAAAGAGAGGTAATAACACTCAGCTGATAATAGCACAACAGAGGGGACTTGACTGTGTCTGCAAGGAGTGGTCAGATTACTACACTCCACTCCACCAGGAGAGGTCCCACGAAAGGGGCAGGTCAAGGATTTGAGGTCTCTATACACACTGGCTCTGAAAATTGGCTATGGGGAGAGCAGAAGAGGGAGAATGAGTTGATGGCACTGGACTTTTACTGGAGCATCTGTCAGAAACATTTTGCACATTAAAGTGATGAGTATCTTGACAAGAAGTTCTCACGGGCTTGGTCCTAGGGGAATATGCACCATCGTACACAGCCAGACGGAAATAATTCCTATTTTGCAATGAAAACTACACAGAACCAATGCATTTTTTGAGAATCATTTTGAAAGATATATTGGACTTGCATTTTTTTTGCATTTATATAGCGCCTTTCAAGTCAAGAATATTGTTTAAAAATATCAATCATCATACCTTGACGTGATATTGCTTTACTATTCCTACGGATGAATCACAGGCTCACAATTATCATTTGGCTGAGCGTTTTCTGTGCACCCTAAAAGAAAGTCAGTCACAGAGGGGAGGCAGAAAGGTTCTGGGTGGGTTCAGCGGTTATGGAAAGTTTTTCCCTAATGTGGGCACCAGTGAGGCAGAGGCAAGCTCCATGCCGGCGCTGGGGACACAGCACCGCCCATGGAGAGCCAAACCCAAGCAGTTAAAACAGACCAGGCACGAAGAGAGAGAGGGTAAGGAAAACACAAGATGAGAGAAGGAAAAAACAAAAATCATGTTCCATAATCAGAAACAAAACTAGTACCCACCACATAAAGGGCGCTGCCAGTGTGTATCCATGTGTCTCTTGTTGCTGCACCAGTTAGCGAGGCAGCCACAAAATGGGGCTTTATAGACAATGGCAGTACAGCAGCAATTAGCCTTATCCCTGGGTGTGGCTACGGTCTGAAGACACTCATCTGCCCACGACCACAGATGCGCATAATGAATGACATGACATTGCTGACACAATAAAATAAACAACATCTGGCTGAACTTAGACAACTCCCTTCCCTCATTGTTGACCCCTTGACCTTTCTTTCTTAGCGGGCTTTAATCAACAGCAACTGCACACTGCAATCAAAGCTGAAATGTGTGTTAAATTAAAATGCCTTCAGGGTCAAGAATAAATTTATAAATTTATATTTATAAATAAATAAGTCACATTTACGTTGGAATTTTTTAGAGTCAATGACTCTTCTTACTAACAATACCAAAGTCTGGCGAGAGTCATAAATTCTGCATAAAAGTCGAAATGTCATGCTTATTTGAGTATTCTTCAATACTTGATTTTTAATGAATTAATTAAGTGATGCATTATGAGGTAAGTCAAAGACAATGAAAGCTCTTTACAGTACACACAACGCATCGATAGGCACTGTCACAACTCCGCAACTCTGAATGCTCTGCAATCATTTCAGTTACGTCTTGCACCCTTAGGGACCATCACAGAGCAAAATGTAGAAAAGTTAAAAGCTTGGAAATTTGACTTTGTCACATAGAACTTCCATGGATCTCAGTAGAAAGCAGGAATGTCACCCAAGGAACAAGCAATAGCTTGTTGTGTCTTGGTAAGTGACACAGGACGGTTAAAGTGGTCGCTGCAGCCATAAGGTTGAACCTGTGTTCTTCTAGATACCCAACAATCTCTGTAACCACCAGGCCACACTAACACCCAAAACAACATGGCTTTCATCTCAGAGAGCTATATGCTTGACAAGCAGCATTACTCACTTTGGAACATCGCCCATCAAAAAACCTAATGCCGAGACCTTTGAGTCAACAAGATCTGACCCTGAGCATTTCTCCGACACATGTTGTGGAAAGTGCAGGAAGAGAACTGGTTGGTCATTTGGCTGGTTTCATCCCGATTGTGTGTGATCTGTTTTCAGTGTAGCACATGAGAATGTGGGAAATGGAACCCGGCAGGGAGATAATCTGGTCACCTGATCCAGACTTGGTAGAGGCGATGACAGCCATGCTGTGCCACCGTGTGTCATATGATGAGGGGGCGAAACGGCAGGTGACTGACTCACCCCCTCTTAATGGACAGATGACCACACCACCAGGAAGACAAGGGAGGAGAAGGAGGAAGGACCAGGGGAGGGAGGAAGGAGAGAAGGGGGACAGGCAGATGGGGTTAAGGAGGTAGAAGGATGGCTTTTATTTGATACGCCATTTTGGGTGATTCTTGATAAAAGTGGGTGTGATGTAGGGAGGTGAGGGAAGGAATGAGGAGGGAGGAACAGAAAGAAAAGGTGCTCCGTCTCACACTGCAGTGGGCTACAAGGTTCTCTGCTGGTACTCCAGCGACACTGTGTGAAGCCAGCAGGTATGGAAACACTGTGTAACACATCCATGTGTCAGTGCGATCCAGGATGCATATGAGCATGGTGTGTGCGCGTCTGTATGTGTGTGTATTTAACAGCTTAATCAATTACTTAACCACTTGCCAAAGAGGAAACAGGATTTGCTCAACATGTCTCCCACCTTTCAGAAGAGGAGTCTACACAAATAGCATACGCACACAGCTCAAACAAAGAACAAAGCATCTCCCCCCTCCTTTTGTTTAAAGGAGACTTCTGGTACATAGTATCAATAGCCAGAGTTCTCTGTGGAAACAAAGCCAGATGACAGCCATCAGTGCAAAGGAGGGGGTAACCACACAAACACGTCTATATTAATATCGTGTATTACTATAGTCACACAAGATAATTGCCCAAAATAGATAAAGGGCCAGGCAGCGTGCTAACACCCTCATAAATGCAGATGTTATGCGGATGATTTAATCACGGGTCTAACAGATGTTTTTAGGCTGCCCTCTTTCATTAAAAGCCTGCCGCAACAGATACTGGAATCAAAGATTATTCTCAGAATTAGGATATGAAAAGCACGTTAGCTCAATTAAGAAAATTAAATTGTGTACATTAGACAGAGGCTTGTTTAACCAGCAGTGAGCATTTTGCCGGCAAGGCCAAGGCATAATAAAATCAAAGAGTCAAAGCTTAATTGAAATGCACTTAAAAAGGATCATGCTGACAAATGCGATTGCATTGAGGCGCTAATGTGCACACCTCCTCCCAGTCCTCTTTAAATCCAATGAAATTGAAATATCCTGTGCTGCTGATGGCCGCTTCCTGATACAATCAGCTGGCCAGCAGCACAGCACGCTCAAAGAGGAAGAACAAGATGATGAAAAAATAGTAAGCAGGTAATCAATTTAGAACAAACACATCAGGACGGCACCTCTCTCACTGATCCCTTTTCTCTCTCTCACACACATGATGTTAAGACCACTTAAAGATCAAAACAAATGAAAGGAGAAATGTAGATAACAAGTCATCATTAACACACATAACACATGCACACACCCATACAAACACAGTCACTCACATTTGTGCATGCAAACACGCTAACATACACACATACAACCTCCTGTATGTTTCCATATATCTCATCTTGATTTCATGAATCTGAGTGCAAACAGGCTCATTGGGAGGCTAACCACTGCCGTCAGACACACACACTCAGGTCTGTGTGGAAATCCATTTCATTATCTCCTCAGTTACAACACTGGAAACTCGATTTTCAGCACTTTAGCCTACAAGACTAGTCATTAGGTGTGTGCTTCATGGCTTGGCCTGCAAGCGCTTTTGCGTCCCAAAAATACTGCGTGGATTAAACCAAGCGTCTAAACACAGCAAAACATTAATATCCAAGTTAAAAAAAACATATTATTATTTTCTACTCTCCAAGGCTTTATCCTGCAGCCCAACATTTCTCAGTGCTAAACAAAATGTATTAGGCCAGACCATAGTGGTTGTGAAGGCAAGTTGAAAATCATGTATATGAAAATAAACATCTCTCTCCCTTAACACTTTTATTTTATTTAGTAGTAGTTGATGAAAACATTGTACTTGAATTGCAAACACTAAATAGCTACATCCTTTTTGAGCTTGCACTATTTTTTCACAAACAAGCCTTCCCCTCTATATGTACGCAAACAAAAATAGAACTTACAGTTGGACTACTGATGTGGAAACAAAAGTAATGTGTTTGCTATTTTTCGTGCCATTAGTGGGTTTGCTGCTGAGCAGAGCAGTACTCTCTCAGGTAATTCTCTAGAGGAGCCACTAGGGGAGCTTCCAACCCCCTTTTCAGCAAACTTGAGTACACAGTGTATGCAAACACACCCACACACACACACTGAAAGATGCAGGGATAGTGGTTAAGACAAAAAGGGAAACAAGAGAGGGAAACAAATGTGATGTTATGTTACTCAACAGGGGAGGACATTGCTATCAAACGAAACTGGTAATGCACTTTATCATTTTACCATCATTATGGCCTTCAGCCTTTTCGTTATTCAGCCATCCACATGCACATGCACATCTCTGCTGGTGACACTGCTGTGTGATACGATGAATGAGCCAGCTATGCTATTGTTGTACAGCCTAGTATAGCGATGGGAATACTCTGCGCCCCAAAGTACAGAACACACCTCCATTATGCATTACACATCTAAGATATTTAAGCTCTTTGTAAGAGTTAAGTCTTGGAGCCACGCTGTGTCATTCTGTGGAGGATGATAGGGAGCTTTAGTCATGTCTGTATTAGCAGGATGACTTCCAAAGCCTCTGGGATGGCGTGTTACAACCACTAGCTCCAGTCAGTCCCTGCATTGATACCCAACTCTGCCTGGCCCTAAGCACCAGATCAGAACCCCAAATAGGCCTGGCAATAAAGGGGATAAGCCTTACCACAGGGACTGACTATTCACCAAATAAGATCAAATAAATCGCTGAAGGTTTATTGTGAGTGAAAATAAATAGAAAACGCAGTGGTTCAACAGTCCAGCTGGGGGATGGAGCCAAGATGCAAAGCTCTGATTTCTAGTTTTGTATGTTGGCAAAAAGGCTGCATAAAATTATTGTGCTTCACAAAAAGTCTTAGGAGGGGAAGTGAGACTTGAGACCTGTGTACATCAACTGACATGAATTCCAGGACACGTGTCGTCTTTAGAAGTGGGAAAGGCAGTGTTTTCCCTTCTTGGTGCAGGAGAACATGGTTCTTATTCTCAGATAAATACCGCCCATCTGTCTGGTGCTGTATGGTGGCAGGGTGTGTGTGCCAACATCGGAGCCCTTCAAGAGACACTTAGGTCTGTGTGTATATTTTCACAGTCTGATTGAAGTAAAACACAGCCTTTAATGTGTCATTTCAAGTGAACACCGTGCCCAAATGAAAACACACACACCTACAAGCCCCACTTAATTGAAGGCTACAGGTTTTCACATAGTAGACAGTTTTTCTTCTTCTTTTTTTTTTCCAAGGGGAAAAGAGAGCACTTTTTGAAAATCAATATTCTCAACTTGTTTTCCTGCAAATTAAAGCTGCCATTCTCGGGCTGGTGTCACCAGGGACCAGCACTGAGAGACAGAGAGGGATAGGAAATGCAGCAGTAAAGTTTTATATTTCAAGCGAAAAAGATTGAAATGTAATCCTGCATTATCTCAAAATGACTGAAAGAGAGAGAGAGCGCGAGAGAGACGGCAAAACATATACACCAAAAGGGATCCCAGATGCTATTTCTGTTTTCTGACAGAATAGGGAAGAATATTCAAAACGAAGAGAAGAATAAAAATATAATGACATGATCATAATTTCAAATCTTCCTCTCATACGTTTCTCTTTGAGATACAACATAATAAAGTGTCTGTTACACTTGGTGTTGACATACTTTCCATCCGTGGGAGAAGAATTTCATTGGTACAAGTTTCTATCTCGTCTTCCATCTCAATAACATGCAATTGCCTGCAGTTAGTCTACATAACATGCAATTTACACACAAGACTGCACTCTTCTCGCTGTCTGCTCCGGTAAACCAGGACTGTATTTTGCCATAAAAACAGATACTCTTCTGGAAGCTTTGTAGTGCCTAAGAACCTCAATTAGGTTCATCAATATTTGATGGAGAGACTCTGATAAGGTCTGGCCCACTCCATCCCCCCCTTCAGTGCCTCTGTGCTGGCGTGGTGTCTTTAATTGTTGGCCCAAAGCACTGGAGACAGACAAGACTTTGTTTTCTCAGTAATAGATGGCTATGTCGCTAACACAATATTGAGACCGACTGTTGTGCAAGCGTAGCTGCTGCACTCCTGGCCTGCAGTGAGAGTGGAAAAAGGGGGTGGTGGGTCAGAGTGTTAACAGTAGTCGAGGAAAATGGAGGAGTCACATGATCAGGAAGGGACAATAAACCACAGGACCTCCATCGCTGCCTAACACCACTTTAGACCCATTGATTCTTCTCTATATCACCATTGCATTGCAGGCTGAAGGCCTCCTTGCCAGACCAAGCTCTTTAAAACTATCTTGCTCATACAGCAATGTTGTTTAGATAAAAGGCACAAGAGGAAATCATAAAAGACAGCCCTCACTTTCCCTACTTCTCCCCACCTCCTCCTCCTCCTTCCTCTGGCATGTGTGTTACTTTCACCTTGGCATGTGGCGATCGCATCCTCCATCCTCGCCTGTGCTGCTCTTCCAGGACCCCCTGAGCTGTCCTGGGAGGTACCTTTACTAAGGGATTTCTCTTCTTTGACTTCCTGAGTAAATTGATTTTAATAGCCAACACTTGGGGCCTTTTCTCAAGGTCTCCTCTTTCAGCAGCGTCAGGCTCCGTCACGCCCTGCCATATTTCTCCACTCTGGACGTCTGGGCTATATTCCAGGGCTATTGGAATAAGAACTGACGAATCCCTTTCAAGGTCCCAAGGAGATAATCTCCTGTCATTTCTGATTTGCATAACATTATTTAAAATTTAATGTAATGGCATTAAGCTATAGAAGGCCCTCCCATTTCTGTGAGTCCACATCTGTTTGCAGTGTGTGTGTGTTCAAAAACGTGCATTCGTGTATGTGCATATGCAGACACGCTGCACACTCTGCTCTTCTCTCTTTCTTCCCATCTTCTCAGAGCGACCCCCACCTTCCAATCCGTCCCAGCTAACACAGAATATGGCCGCACAGCACTGAGATAATCAACAGATAGCTCAAAGCAGATGAAAGAGATATCAGATCTATCCACACTCAAACACACACACACAAAGAGACACACACGCGAAGCAGCTAACAAAGCAGTGTGTTCCAGGGTACGGGGCCAAGGCATAGCCCAGAGGAGTGAGGGCCGGATACCATTCCATTTGTCGGATCCGTACGTGTCCTACTTAGAAGGCTGCAATGGGACTCAATTAGGCTGGAACCAAGACAAGCTGATAAATTAATTTATTAATGAATACAATGGAATGGAGGGATGAGCTTGCTCATTTGTTCAGGGCTGGCTCGGCCAAACAGCTCCACTACAATACTAGGCTTTGATTGGGAAAGAGATGGGTCAAACAGGGATTATGCAGTTGAGAATTTAATAGCTTTGTGGTGGGTTTGTGAGAAGAACAACTCTGAAAACAGCATGATTTCATAATGTAAAAAAAAAAACACATTCAGTGCCAGGCACTTTCACACATGAATAGCTGGGAAATTCATGCACAATGTGCATGTGCAACTGCATAACTGATACATGTACACAGAAACATTAAAAAAAGGCAAACACAACATAAACATGCTACTACACTGCACACAGACAAGAACACAAAAACACAGTCATATACGCAGCATCTCTATTCTCCGTGGTAGAGCATCTTCCACACATTAAAAATAAATTCATTCAGAGTCAATTTAGGAAATGTTTGGTGATGCAGGGCAGGAATACCATCTGAGCTCTGGGAATTGTAGATTGCTCCCCCACTCTCTAAGGCATTCTCTTTGTCTATCTATTTGGTGTGATTAAAAATACAATGATGAATGCATATTTCTTCCAGATGAATAACTTGAAGGGGTTGGCAGCAGATGAATCAGGGAGCAGTGTGTTGGTAGAGAGACTAGCCAGGTCAGAACGATTCACAGTCAGATCCTCTGTAGACTGGACTTCCTCAGCATGGAGAGAAAAACAGAGGAGGTCATCTGGACAACAGTCCGCCACACTGGGCTGGAGCTGTTTAGAGGAAAGATTTCTATGTACAAATACAAAATCTAATCAGCCTGAAAATGGAACTGCACAGGAACATAATTCCCTGTCCCCGATGTGAAAGACTAAAATTAATTTGCCCAAATGAATTTCTGATGTCAGGTAGGGACACTAATAGTACATTGTTCACACACAGAGAGGTGATACATTTAACATCTGCACTCAAATACAAAACAGTTTTCCAAGTTCATAAGCACAAATCTGGAGAAGGCTGGACTGGCTGAACCCGATCCACTACATCCATACCATCATCTACATCAATGGTTTCCAAATGTGAGTAAAGGTACTAAGCAATTGCATTGTGTTACAACACTCAAAAGCATCACTGCAACTGTTCTCTGTGAAACACATAAATGTATGCATTTACCCACACCTATACGTACAGTCATCTGGGCACCAAACATATGAAACACAAGCCTCCCCAATGGTTTGGGATGGTCTGGGCTTGAAGGCGAGCGTTTGAGGCTCATATCCCCAGTAGGGATCCCTCCTGGCAGGGCTACTGAGTGCACCCCTCCCGCCCATTGCCCCCTACAAACCAGCGAGAGAGGAAGGCACTCCTCTTCTTACATGTTAACTTCAGAGAGCATGCCTCTTGCTGCCTCAAAGCTTTGATACCAAAATAGTCCAGAAACTCTCTGTCTTAAAAATGCCCCAGCAGACCTTGATTTCCGGGGATAGAGGGAGGGAAAAGAAAGAAAGAGGATGGAAAGACAGAAAACACAGGAGTATTACTGGGAAAAAAAGTAAAAATATGTATTGGTTTCGTATGATTGTTCAACACTGTAGTATATTGCAAACGGCTCAGGCGACACAATTTGATCTTGACCAGCAAAATTTGCATCAAAATGGCTCTGGAGGACAGGATGAAGAAAAAAGGTGTGAAAGGCCCTTACGGGAGAGCCAACGCTGGTCTCCTCTGAGATGCCTGGCTTCCAGGTCTTTCACAGCATTCAGTACACATCATATTTATATAAATAATACATAAATAATGGTATTCATAGCATCTGAGTGAAAAGAATGCTTTAATAATAGAATTGGTGGTGAGTTTAGAGAGCAGAAGAAATATTGAATATTGGAGAGTAGAGGGTCTGTTTTTAATGATCTGCAGCTTACGTGAGAGACAGAGTGGGAGGACAGAGAGACATAATCAAAGAGAGACTACAGTAGAAAGAGGCCGACAGTGAGACAGAAAGACAACAGAAGGGGTTGAGTGGGTGTAACAACAAAATCCAGATCTGTAGAGAGATGCACTGTTAGGTCCTTCACTCATAAATGACATGTTTACTGGCAGGCATTCACCAACTTTATTAAAAAAAACTACATGGAACTTATTCCAGCTATTCAACCTTGAAGCAATGACTGTCACTCGTAATTGGAAATTATTGAAATGCAATGAGAGAAGACCAGCTGGTCCGAGCACCCTAATCCAACAGTGTAACTGCAGACCCTCATGTCCAAGGCCTCTACTCTCTTCCCTTTGGCTTGCAGACATGGGGTTTCCGGATAATGTCTAATGGCAATAGGTGAAGTTTCTGGTGAACAGGGTGCACTGCTGACTGGCTGGATCCCTGGGGAAGTGACACAATAATGGCCACTCCTAATTGTTCATGTGTCATGGCCACAGGTTGCCATTTGTGTTCTGATTTTTTGCCAGCCGTCAAAAAGGATCTCTTGTCATTAGACTGATTATGAGTTGTTCAGAGGGCAGACATTGAAGATAAATCAGAGAAAGGAGAATTGTGTGCTGCTGAGAGTCTCTTTTTGTTGAGAATGTGATGGACAGTGAATTATAACTCATTCGCGACTGCAGAAAGCAAGTTGAGCTGACCATTCAGGTTCAGGTAAGACATGCATCCTTTCTTACTTTGGCAATCAAAGCGTTCAGTGTATGTTGTGGCCTGTTAGTAGCTAGCATGGCCATAAGGCTTAGTGGTAATTAAAAATCCCCTCATCTCCCTCAGAGGCAATGAAGCACATCATCATGTTGGAGAACACTGTGCCATGGGAAGAGCTCAATCACAAGGTCTTTCAGAGAAAAAGAGATAAGTACAATGTCTTGGTCAAGGACTGCCATAAGCAGGGCTGGAAAGTGGCATCACAGGAAAGAAGAGGAGGAGAGCCATCCAGAAAAACAGTAAGGCTGCACAGAGAATCTCAAGGTGGCTATGGATTATGTGGGTGGATTGGTGGTGGACAACTGCTAGGGTAAACGCTAAGATCATGCTAACACCTAATGACCCCAGGAAACATCCCTGATGATCTGCCCTAGTTTAGCATCAGGAGTTGTTTCACTACAACCTACACCTACACCTAACAAATAATTTTATCAGTACTACCTGTACCATATACCAAAAGTGACCACATAAGACATAGAACATACCACTTAAGTGTCCCAGATCGGGGGTCGGGTCATTGGGTTCTGGTGGACCTGTGATAACCTCTAGCTGTGACACATGATACACCCAAATTGGGACTGCTGTCATGGGGAATAAGACTGACTTTTCCTGCAAGTGCAGATGCTCTAACAGTAGGAGTAGATCTTTACATCCTGCCTGCACCTATATGAGAGACATTTGGGATCTAAAGGAGTCTGGCAGGGAGGTCAGGTGGAAACAGCCTTTGCAGGACTGCCTTCTCTGCTGTTAGGTTTGACATGACGTATGGCAGGCTGACATTAATTAATAAGTAGGCCATGTTGTCGGACTTGCTCATTGTGCAGACAGAGCTATTGGTTCGTTCAACTCCAAGCTCGCCTGCTTACTCAACATATAGGTCTGGGTTACCTTGTTCATTCAGCAATGCCTAGCGCTACTCAGATGAAAGCACTTGCACCTGTCAAACAAACTGCTGGAACTGTGATAAATTAATGATCAAATGGCTCACTGAGAAGTGCAGTGGCATTACTGAGTCCTGTAGGCACCAAAGCCAAAGAAATAAAGATGGAGTGGAAGGGAGAGGGTGAGACAGAAAGAAATAGTGGCAAAGAGAGAGAATGGGAGAGAGAGAGAGAGAATAAAGAGAGGGAGAATACCAAAGAGGGAAATATGAAGATGAGGAAGGAAAATTAGAAAAAGAATAAAGAAACTGACATCAAAACACCTTCAATGGTGTGTGTATGCAGCCTGTGTGTTGCATGTGGCTTCAAAGTAAGGGGAGCGGTGGGCTCGTAAATCTCAATATGGGCTGCTACAGCGCCCTCTAGTTTGTGCAATATGCACAACGCAGTGGTGCCGTACACCCTATTTAGTCTTTATGAACACCCGTACTAGCTTAACCAAACTCTTGTATTATCTAAAAGCCGTCTACAAACCTTAAATATTGGCCCTGTGGCTGAATTTGTTTCTGACAATGTTCCTACATTGCAGTAAACAGACTAACACTTTGATAGAGCAGCAGCATTATTATAGACATTCAACACAATATTATCAAATCAAAAGACGGCCTCCAAACACAGACAAAATTCATTATTCATCTGCAGTAGTTTCGTGGGGCTTTACACAAGCATATTGTCTTTATCTGAGTGTGAGTGAATATGCTTTGGGGGATGAGAGAAAATGGGAGTGGATGAAAAAAAAGAAGAGTTTTTGTAAACAACGCCTGATTGCGGGTTTTTGGTGGTTGAAAGAGGAAGTCGATGTGAGTGAGTGGATACTCTGTTCTTTTCGGCACCATCCCTATTATGTCATCCAGGCATTGTGACAGAGCGCTGCAGTTCATCTCATATGCAGTTATCCAGCTAACTACCAGCCTTCCCCCTGCTGCTCCACCAGCCTTTGATAAGAACAGAGGGAAATTAAAATCATGAACCTGAATTATAAATACAATGACTAGATAGCCTCCGAAGGCTCTTTCTCTGTACCGTCTCTCTCTGCTATTTCTCCTCCTCTCTCTATTTCTGGCTTTCTCTCACTTTTACTCTTGTTCTTTATGTCTCTTTCGATCCCAGTGTTCTCTTTCACTTTTTTTTTTTAAACTTTTTGTCGGGGGGGGGGGGG
>JBBPCS010000130.1:5550202-5567991 GCA_037974645.1 Hollardia meadi
ATGAGCAATGTGAGAGCATGGTTTTACATGTTGCTGTGCACAAGTATGGGTTTACATGCTGACTTGCCTACAGTGCATCTTTGAGTGTGTGTGTGTGTGTGTGTGTGTATGTGTGTGTGTGCCTGACACAGCTCAGCGCTGACCATACATAGTCTGTTTCATCTAGAACAAAAGCTTTGTTGGAGGACACAAAAGGCCAGGTTCAAAAGCATTGCAGGCATCAGGAGCACAGGCCTAGATACATGAAACAATCAGTGTAAACTTGTCCACAGCTAGAGTGTTGTGATGTTCCTACAACAATGCTCCTCATGCTCAACAGGCACAGTTCTGTCCACATAAAACAAGCTCTGGATAGTTCAAACACAGAGTTGATGATTAGCGCAAAACAATGTTTTCATGTTTCTATCATTGATTAATATGTTGCTCCCAAGACGAGCGATCATTTATGCATGCGGTGTACGACACCTCAGCACTCTGCTCTGTGTAGTTGGCATGGGTGTGTGGCAGGTGTGTGTATGGGAGGTTTTCTCGCAGATATGTGTACAAATGAATCTTATATGGCAATTATGATGAGTGAGGATGGGTGTGTAACTCATTCTTAAGGCCACATCTTAATGACAGCTACCGCAGATACATTGATGGATTCAGGCACTGACAAGCGGATGCCTGAATCCTGAATCTTGCTTTAATGAAGAGGAAAATACGCACACACACACACACACACAATGATAAATGTCTGAAGGGTCCCACCCCCCTTCTCTTTTATTCCTTCATTTCTTATTCTCTACTCCTTCCTCCATCACTCTCTCCAGGATATTTTTGACTGATAGATCTGTCAGCGCTCTTACTAAACAAATGAAAGTTGCAGCTTGTGCCATGCAGGCAATGCTTTCATCAGCACTCGGCAGGCTCTGTTTGAAGTGGGCCTCATGTACCAGTGTTGAACTTGATGAGCTATTACTTGGGAATGGGACTTTTACATTCAGCTGCCACATAGCATAACTGTGTTTTTTTGTTTTTTTAGCTACAGAAATCTGATTTGGTATTATAGGTATGTCATATAATAATATAACAATGTGTTTTTGTGTGACTATCTTGAATGCAATTTGGATTCATTGTGATTATAATACAGAAGCAAGAAGAGTTCCATTTGAGTATGTCACCTTAAAAAATTTAAAACAAACTAAATTCAAAAGGCTAGATAACAGCACAACTAAAGTCATAGTCAGACAGGATGGGTTTTACACAGGGAGTTGAGGTGTGATGTAATTATACCAGAGCCTTGTGAATTGAATCCCATGAACTGGTCATGTCAATAATTTTTTTACGGACTGAATAGTGCTGTGCCAGTAAAGATTTCAGCTTTATTTAATTCCTGTTAAACACCAACGAAAAATTACCTGTCTCTTGCAAAATCCTTTGATAAATATTAGGCCATTTAATGTAGGAAAGGTGGTCATTTCCCCAGTTTTTTATTCCTCATCACTGGAGCACTACATAATAAGCCTTTGAACTCTTTACTCATGTCCAATAATATTTGCCAGTAATGACATTATTCAGTACAAAAATATCCTGTATAATTCTTATTCTTATTTTTTCTGTGACAACAACACGTAAATTAACCAGATACTCCAAAAGATGTATTTTCATATGAAAATGTGTAATACGACTGATGCCCTGCTATAAAATCACATCACAGATATTGTTCTGAAACCATAGTTCAAAAAGGCATTAAGAAAATCATGCATCCAACTCCCATGGTAAAGTATGAGAGAAAGAACAGTATTAGAGAGTGTGGCTGAAAGCAAATAAAATGTCAGTGTGAATGTGTGTGTGCATGAGTGATGGCTCAGGTAGTGTTTTGTCCCCTCTTGGTACCTGCAGGCTGTTCTGCTCTGACCAGATACCAGTGTGTTGTCAGCCCAGGGGCATTGTGTCTAGGTTGACCTGACTTTAGTCCCCTCGCCATCACTTTGCTACTGTTACTTGAAAACCTGAAAGAACTCCGCAAAACTAGGGTTGGGCGATTTCTACTGAATTTGTTTATGACAATTGTCAAACATCGCGATGGACGGCAGAAAAGCCGACTTACTCAAGCGAGTAGGGAGAATCCTCACCAGCTTTGCACTGTAGTTATCACCGCTTTCCACTGTCACTCTGATGGCAACCTCTAATTGTCTCACCTGGTTGAGAAAACTCCCATCACCAGCTAAGGTAGCAGACCGATCAACTCTCATATCCCTGCCAGGCACGGGTACAAGTGTCTTTGTCTCTGCACCACATGTCCGTAACTAAGCTAGTTGTGTTGAGCCTCTTAAGCTTGAAACAAAGTTAGTTGGCTTTTCATAGTTTTCCATAGCATCGACTGTCGGCCTGTTGATTTTGAGATTTCTAGCCGACCACTTTCTAGCTGTTCAAGTTTCACGTTTTAGATCTTAGTCCTTTTAACTAATGCTATATCATTTAACTGATAGAAATATTTTAGTCATCGGACATCTAGATCTTATCAGCGAACAAGCTGTGCTAATGACTGCAGCACAACTCAGCTTGCAGCCGCTCCTGACCTCTTGAGAGCATCGAAGAAACATTGACGTTAGCGTGAAACTGCTGCATGCAGTTATCTGATCAGGCAAGTGAAAAATAAATGTGATGTGTGTTAGGTTTGTGAAAATAGACTGCGTACTGTGTCGCCGAAGAAGAACTTTTCCCACTGAGCTGCATGTGCAAGTCTGTCTCACCACCAATCGTTAAACCGGACAAATGAGAAAAATCTGACATACTGGACACTGTAGAAGTTAAATCTGGGGTTAAGTAAGGTATAATCAACGACTAGGTGTGTGTTAAACGGTTTCAAGGCACAACGTGGAGGCGAACAACCACCCGACGCGAAGTGCCTTGAAACTGTTTAACGCACACCTAGGAGTTGATTATCCCGCTTATACCATGGTCATTTGCCAACAATATAAAATAAAAGCCTTCGCAAGTTTTGCACTCAAAATCGAAAGGTTATAAAGCAAGAGCTTACTGTTGTCATGACAAGGAATAATTCTAGTCCCTTTTACAACCGAGCCAGTTAAGTGAAGGTTTCTCTGCAATTAGCTGCACCGCTACTGTGTTGAGTTGCTTCTAGTCCGGGAGGTATAGTTAAATAAAAACACAGATATTGGTGGTCTAACCTAGTCTGCTAGTTAGCTCATGAGTCAAGATAACTACCAGACTACTGGGGTAACGTTAGTTGAGCTCAAAAGTTTCGCATTGAAAAGCTAATCCGAACTGTTTCATGTAAGTGGATGGAAAATGCTAAAACGATTTGGGTGGTCTTACTTAGTTTGCTAGTGAGTCGATTAGTCAAGCTTTTTAACAAAGTATGGTCCATTTGATAGATTTGATAGTTTATTTCATACTTTGATATCGATATGGTGGATGAATTTGGAGCGCGATTAAACTTGAGCCGAACTACGTGTGCATTAAAGGGTTTTAATGCACACCTGCCAGCCAATCAGAATCGAGTATTTACCTAGACCATGGTATAACAATGTAATATACGACATAATGTTACTATCCTTAAATATCCTTAAAATAATTCATTTATTTGTTCCCTAAAAGATAACCATTATTCCCTTTCAACAAATGCTGCAGTGTGATTGTATCCCTTTCAGAAGCTTGGTAATCCAGCCTTGAACTGCCATGTTTGTTCGGAGAGAAGATAAATCCATAAATATAAATCCGACACTGAATGTCTTCAGTGATTATTTAACCTTTTTCAGTGTTATTGTTTGCTGTCCACTGGGAATCCCATGAGTCCCAGAGTCTGACTTGTAAGCCAGGTTTTGAGTGTTGGCTAATGGACTGGTTGCACAGCAGACATTTTGACTTGTCACAGCAGGAAAAATACCAATATGCTGGCTTTAATAACAGTACTGATGACTAAGTTTCGCTAAGTGCCCCAGTAACACTGAACCAGCATGCAAAAGAGGAGGACCTCCTCTAGGAATGCAGCAATCATGAATACATCTGTGAGTTACCTACTATATGACATGTCAAAATGCAACCAGTCCATTAAAAGATGTGGATCACTCAACCTTAATTGTAGGTGTAGAGGAGATAATTGCTCAGTTATTTCTACCTGCATTTTGGGACACAGGCAAATGGAAATATGGACACAAGTAACTCTGTATCTCTCTGGTGTGTGTTCTGTGTGTACCATTCTAAAGGGGTCAACACTGTCTCTAACAACACATAATGGTGGGTGTGAGTCAGGAGAGCATCAATGATACACGGCACTGAGGCCGGTAGGGATATACAAATACACACATAAAAGCACACTCAAGGATTTGCTGCTTTTACTTGTCATTTATGACAGTAAAATAAGAGTCTTTGGGTTTTGGACTGTTGGTTGGACAAAAGAAGCAAATTGGAGACGTCACTTTGGGCTCTGGGAAAGTGTGATAATTTTTCAAATTTTTTCACATTTCATACACTAAATGATTAATTAATTTTGAAAGTTGAAGTTATTCATCATAAATATTCATGCACATTTAAACAGCTTTTAGGAAATCTTTATTACAGGTTTTTATATACAGTATATACAGTATATAGTCTCATACCCGTCTCATGCCATTGTCCTAATAAATAATAGCAATGTTTGTTGCGCTGCATTAAGAATAGCTTGGCCTAAAATGCTCATTCAACTGAACAAACTCAAATGGAACCGTGTTAGTAAGCTCCACCCTCTGACCGTTGTTTTGTTCAGATTACTTGTGGCTTGGCACACACTCACACGCAGCAACACATAAATACATACACGTCATAGATGCACAAAATGTTTAGTCACTTCCAAACATGTATGTGTGCATCCACATGTGAGAGGTAAACAAGTTTAATCATCCCGTTCCATGTCCGTTCCACTGACAGTTTACATTAACAGTCTGGCAAGCAATGAGAAAGGTGGAGCGCCTGCATTTTTACCTCAGCTGATGCTACAAGTAGAAAAAACTGCAATGAAAATGAAAAAAATAAATAAATCAATAATATATCGTTAGGCATGGATGCCACAAAGTCTTCCAGTGCTAATTAGATACACATATATTTGTGGAGAACTTAACAGGCCCTTAAATTATGCATTAATCAAACAAAGCTTAATATGAACTGACAAAGAGCTTTGCAATCTGGTAGCCATATGTAAGACAGGCCTGTCAGTCACACAGAGGTGAGAGAGAGGGATGGCTGAACTCTGGGTTAACCCCAGGGAGAGGTAGAACGAAGGAGGAAGAAAAAGACAGCAAGAGACAGACCGAAAAAAAAGAAAAAAGTGAAAGACAATAAGAACTTGAGGTTAAAAAAAAGACAGTGAGAGAAGTTGGATCTAAAGGTTACACTGACAGATAAGACTACAGAAGTTGATTTGGACATCGCTAAAGATGGGGGAGTCAAGTATCACCGACACCAAAACAAGGTCAGTAAGACAGACGTGTTTTTGACAACTCCGGTGAAAAGCATTGTCAGGGTCATCATATCTCAGTTTTACAAATAGCCACATGGACACACACAATGCTCTCTGTGCTGCACACCTACACACACAGCTAACCACACGCACATTTGCGCACAAGCTGCATTTGTGGCTAAGTATATTGTAGGTGAACAGCAAAAACATTCAATCAGAAAGTTCTACAAATGGCACAGTTATACCACCAGGCTGATCGGTTGCAATTGGCAGTTGCTTCATTCCGCAGATAGGGACACAGTAACAAGACGAACAAGTAGAAAACTGACAAGACTGTGATACGAGCAACGAACAATACTTCTACCAGCTCATGCTGCACTTTGATTCACTCCCTCCAGTGGTTAGAGCGATTTTGATTTTGCCCGCCAGTAGTGTACTTAGACTCCTTTTCTCCTTAAAATCCAAGTCTGATACTACATTGTTCTTCACCTAAGTTATGTATGACAAACGCCTGGGGCCAAATCACCATCAAAGCAGCACATTGCAGGAACACGGCTCTTCCGAGCTTCTTAGCGATGACAGATGTCACTTTTGAAGTGAGCAAGGAGATGAAAGTGGCAGGGATGTGACGGGCGGCATGAGGACAGCTTCTCCGCCACGACCTGCCATCATCAGTGCTGCTGTGGTGTAATGAAGAGAGACTGAATGGGCCTGGAAGCTCCAACGGCCGTCTGGGGTATCTGTCTCTGTGCCCAACAGAGGCCAAGTCTTAAACGTCATACCCACCTCGCCTGCGAGCAGCCAGCACCCAACCTGGCAGCCCGTCAGCCTGCCACCACGCCTCTGCTACCCGATTGGGATGGAAGTGTCTCCCTCCGTTACACTGGCTGCTTTGCCAGTGGATTCGTCGGGGTATAGAGAGAATAGCTAATCTGAGGGAACCAGCGGCCCGGAATCAAAGGGCCACTGGCTTCTCTATTCCTTGTGTGTAGCAGCACTCACCTGGGTACTACCCCCGGTGTGACAGAGCATGCACAAGAGGACTTGGTAAACAAGGCAGAGCAATACAACTTTCAAACAGAGGCAGCTAGTGCAGGGAAACCAAAACAAACTCTTAACTCTGGGAAATTCACAGAACGTTTTCCCCCTGCTTTCTCTACTGTTCCCTGTGTCTTTATTGTGGCTTGATATGTCACCACTGTCTATATCCCCTACTTACTCAGGACTTCAAGTGGCTGTCTCTATTTTGCTGGGCCATAAATTATTCAGTGCCATGTGTCTTCTTAGTATCTGCGCTTTCTGTTGGGATGCTATCTTATCCCCCCCTTCTGAACGAGGGCTGGTGCTTTGAGACAGAGTTTGCAAAAGGTAACACAGGAACTTCAGCACCGACAACCACTTTCTTAGTAGGAGCTCTTGTCAAGTACATATATTTGTTCCAGCACAAGAAAAAATATGAAAAAGAAAAACAAGGGGTAAAAAAAGTTATATCTGAATACAACATGGAAACCAACAAGCTCCACTGCTGCTACTACAACAACTTGGACTAGTATCTGAGCTAAAAATAATGACAGTATTCCACATTGAGGAGTGTGTGTTTTGTATCCCCGGAGCGTGTGTGTGTGTTGTGTGTGTGTGAGTGTGTGTGTGTGTGTAGCCCTGGGAGCCCACTGTATGTAAATAGCCATATGAGACTGCATAGCATTACTGTCCAGACACTGAAGAGGTGACCTGATCCCAATTAATCACACAATCCCAGGGAGAACTGTCAAATCCCATCTCCATCAGCTGTACCATCCTGTTCTGTCTCCTTCTCTTGTCATCGTCTGTTCATCTTTTCCTCTCCCTTTCGCCGTCACACACACACACACACACACACAGAACAGACGCTGCACGCATACCCGACCAAACCACCCCCCCCCACCCTCACCTCCTTTCTTTTATTCAAACACACAGGGTCTAAAGCTGACAGGTCAGCTGGCATGGGCCAGTCGGTCCCCACCTGTCCCCTAGCTTCTTCACCCAGGAGGCAAACTGCCAGAGGAGCGGAGAAGAGGCACTTCTATCTTTACAGCTGCCAAACCAGGATGCAGCCTTAGGCTTCCTATCCCCCAACGAGATGAAATGTTTGCATTGCTTCACTGTTATCAGTGGAGAGCATCTATTTTATGGGTCATCACGCTTTTCCACAAGAGTACATTGGGGGTGAAGATGGTGACAAAAAGATTCAACATATGTTTAAGAGGCAGGTTTTATTAAAATGTGACATGTTACCGAGTATTTGGAATGCCAGTGTATTATAAATAAAAGTCACATTGAAACTCCTTTTAAATGTGGTATGCATGTATTTATTTTCTGCTCTCTTGACATGACAACAGAAGTCAGTCCATGTCTTACATGAATCGACACACACAATCCTGAGCCTTGTAAAGAGTTAAGAGACGTGTAATATAATGTTCCAGGTAAGTGTCATTTTCTATTTGTGCCATCACCTTATATTATTTCTGGGAGAAATTTCACGAGTTAACCTAAAACGTGACAGTGTATATATATAAAAATATTAATTGGGATTTTTTTTTTTTTTTTTCCAAATTGAGGGACCAAAAAAGAAAAGAAAAATCCATCAGACGTATTCTGACTCCTGTGTGACCTACAACTCAAAGGACAGGTCTAATGAGGGTTGTCTGTTGAATCTATCAAAAACACTAAAATGAAACATGTCCCATATATTTTCTTTCTTTTTTTTTTGACAAAGATACAAGTAGAGATCAAAAACCCAGGTATATCTATAAAGTGGCATACTGGATACAGGAGTCATGTCGTAGCTTTGTCTTGATTCATCCTGATAAAACCATTTTGAGCATTCCCTTTGAAAAATAGAGAACTGGCATCTTGTGAAATCACAGAAGAAGTCAAGAGACTATGTATCACATGTTGTTAAAGTTCTTTTGTTTCATCCATCTGTTCGTAGACTTTTTCATGCCAGCTTGCTCAAGCTGTTCCCTTTTGTGCTGTTACATTTACAGGACTGTGACATACAATCACCAGTCTGCAAAGTGCAGGGTAAAGTAGGGTTTACTGTCATTACTAAAACAGTATATGACAGTAAATTAGTTTTAAAATGTTGTTGTCTTATGAAACATGTTTTTCTACTTGTGCTTGGCAAGGTTTAAATGAAATGAAATGTGCTTAAAAAAACTGTGGCTTGTACTATTGGCCTCTGATTCAAAGAGAGACTCTCACTTGACTTCAGACAGATGACTCGAAATGACTTTTTATTTCCTTTTTATTTAACTTTTTTATTAAATACTTGCATTTTTCTAAATATTGAGAAGTTACATTTTGTTTTTGAAACATGATTGACTGATTAGTGCAATGCAGCACAAAACTGGCAACCTACTAGGACGCAGCAGGGGGGTTAGTCCCAAATTAATAAAATTTGGATTGAAGGATTATTTTGTCAATGACGGTAGTAAGAAGAAAACAGTACTATGCAAGGTCGTCACTACAAACCCCACAGAGAAAGGTAGGACAATATGTCTATTTAGCTAACTAGTTGGCTGGCTAGAAGCTAGTGTTAAATTCAAGCTATGTTAGACTTACCTTCAAATCGATCATGCATTTTATTGAGAAGACATATCTTAATGTAAAAGACAATCGCGGGACTGATTTAGGGTCGTATGACCAGTTGCCCGCCCATGGCTAAATTGTTACAGGTGCTAATGTTAGCCTCCTCATGACATGCTACTAATTTCTCTGCTGTTTTAAATGCCTCTTTAATATACCATTAATTTGAATAGTGTTTCCTACTGTTAAAATCATTGCTGCCAGTGTTGTTGTCGTAATTAGCGTAACATTATGCGTGAGGAGCCGGTGCAGAATGTTGCATTGCAGGCAATAGTGGTCGATAAAGTTTTCCAAGTTGGTGATGTAATCCAGTTTTCCGCTGAATGGATCAGAGTGTGTGGAGACAACCGTTTCTGGTTGATATACTGTATATCTGTGATTTGGTGTTAGTAATATGTTTGTTTTATATTTTTATAGAAGTAACTAGCAGTAGTAAGTCGCCATGATGAATTTTACTCCTGTTTGCCACTCTCACGATCTCACTCTACATTGTTGTTAATTTCGGAAGCTTGTTATTGATTGCCACAAAATGCAGGTGTAAGCTGGCTGCAAAGGTTTTTATTAACATTAAAAATAAAACTCAACTTTTGTGGCCTAACTTATTTCAAAACTGCTTGACGCAAGTGATGACTTGACTCAAATTGTTTGACTTATAGCAGTGACTCGACTTGACTTGCTTGACTTCACCACAGTAACTTGGGACTTGCTTGAGACTTGAAGGTTAGGACTTGAGACTTACTTGTGACTTGTTCATGTGTGACTTACTCCCACCTCTGCTGATTGAACATGGTTTAATGATTAGCTCAGGATTCCATAATCACTCTCTCTCTCTCACTCACACTCAATCAGAATATTGCTATTGTGATATGATGTGATATGATTAGCCTGTAGTTCTTCTGCACCAACTACATCACTGTATGTGTCAAATGACGGCACTGGTGTTGGAAGGAGAACAGATTTTGGAGCAGGAGAACTCCGCTTTCTCTGTTAAAATAGCACCCACTGCTTCAATTGACTACATTTTGTTTAATGAAGTGACTCTTTTCTGTAAACCAAGGGAAAAACAAAACCAGCATTGTTAAAAGAGGCCTAAGATGAATCTACAGTTCAATTTTAACAATATTTGGCCTAGAGATTCATCTCCGTCTATACAGTGTGAACCCTGCATGGTTCAGCTGCTTTGACATATCTACTGTAGACCCAGGCTGGTTAATTATGAGCTACAAAGCTCACTGACCTTGTCAAGATCTCTCTACCCTCTCTCGGCTAGCCCGGTGTATGTGAGGAGGGGGCACATTCTGTGGCTGTCTGGTTACCCCAACACACACACACCTGGACCATGAGTGTTTACCTGCCAGGTTAAAGGGCTGAAGTCAGTGACAGAAGGAGATTTAACAAGGAAGCAAGGAAGGTGGAAAAGAATGAATATGCAGGAAGATTAGAATGTGAGGGAGAGGGGCAGAGAGGAAGGAGAGTGGACTGAGAGTGACAGTACAAAGTAGAGGGAGGGGGTGAGTGGGGGTCACAAAGTGATGAGAGGGTTAAATGCCACAAATGCCATGTCTCAAGGCCTCATAAAGACAAGCTCTGCATTGCTCCCAAGGTCAGGGCATGCACACATGCACCTGTGCGATAGTAGTGGAGGTTTTGTTTTAGGGGATGAAGCAAGTGGGCAGCGCAGAATCTAGCCTGTTAGTGCATATTGTCTGGGACAAATGGCCCCACAAAAATAAATTGTGCACTACTTTTAAAGGGGATTAGAAAGAAATACAGTAGATGCTTTTAGCCTTGTCTGCAACACATGCCAATAAAAAGAGGGTTTAGTGGGATGAGGGGGAAGTGAGGAAGAGAGGACGAGAAGAATTATATTGGGTCATTGTTTACCACGAGTTTCAGCATAAGTAACTAACTGCTGACATGGATTTAATATACTGTAACCTTTTCAGATTTTTAACATGGTTTTGAATACATATTGCATTGTATGTTTTGTGTTCAACTCGATCCTACCATTCCAAAATATCATTAAATGATCATTTCTAAGAAAGACAATGTAATCTCAATGTACAAACACGGGAGAGACAAACAATGCCCCCCACAAAAAGGATTATTTGGCTTGCATCCAATAAAACAACAGGCGGTTTGGGATTTAGAGAGTGTGAGAGAACACTTGATCCCAACACTACCATCCAAATGTAAAATTACACAACCTATGAAACTGGATGTCACAAAATCAGATGATGAAAGCAAGAAAATAGCCTATATATAAAAAACAGCACTGATGACATTTTTTTCATTGCCTAAAGAGAGTCTGGAGCGATATTCAAATAACTCCATTAATTGAAACTTTAATTACAACTTTTTATACAGAAAAGAAGTAAACATTTGGGTTATCGTCTCAATCATTTCAAAATACAGGCATCACATTAATTGTGTCCACAATATATGTTTCAGAGACTGTCCTCGAAATAACAAAATTATATGAGAGTGTGTTGGAATCCTCCTACTAAAAGACGATAACGGACAAGCCAAGTGACAGGTTGAACATGCCAGTGGCCAACCAGCATGCACCAAAGTCTCTCCAGCCAGCCAGCTAGAGTCCCAGATGGCCGGCCAAACTGTGGTCAATGGAGTCAGCAGGAGGCAGCATTACAGCCATCCGTGGTTATCAAAGCCACCATGATCCCAATGGTAACAGAGATCTGGAATCATCTGAAGAGCCAAGTCTTCAATGAGGGGAGGTGGGAGACAAGAGGACACTATGTGCTATCTTCAGTCCAGGCCAGACAGCAGTGAATTAGACAACGGACAGAAGTCTTCACAAACACGCCCTCATTCACACCACACATGCCCTGTAAAAATCCACTCACATGTGTGCGTGCATACACACAAACAGTGTACACCCAAGGCCCAAAACAGCACCAAAGCCAGACAATGAATGTGAGATGGTTAAGAGTCTAATCCTTTGATCACTTCCAATATTCAGTAACTTTGCCACCTAAACCATTATTGTCCCATGAACTTAACATGCACAGGCAGCCCTCAGCCAATTACAGGGCGGCATTAGTGTTAGGCGGGAGTGTGTGTTATATGAGACAACCAATTAAAATCACTTATGGGTAGGGTAATATCCAGTGATTTAGGCCTGAACAAAACGGCTTTGGGAGGATTATCCCTAGCGTAACCTGATCTCATTCTCTTCCACTCAAACACACACACACACACACACACACACACTAGACAGATGACAAGACAACTGGAGCTTTGGCTGCATTCATTTACATGCCTTTTTCATTCCCAGACAGGCAGTGATGAGGCACATTCAAATCTACAGTCTAATAGGCAGAGAGGATTGTTTGCAAACACGTGCTTGCATACACACACATTTTCTTAGCGATGCCACTTGCCTTGCTACTGACCTTCTAGTCTGTAAAGCTGCATTCAATAAATACTATTTTCTTCTTCTTTTTTAGGGGAGCTATTATTCTGAAAAGTCCAATGAAATGTGCAAACTCACAAAAGTTTGCATGTGATGAATGACGACGATTGAGCGATGAGTTGGCTGTGGAACACTGTGATACTAAAACAATGATCCAAAACACAGAAAAAAGAGAAGAGCCAAGTCTGCGGCAAATTTATGCCAAACTGAACTGGAAAGTAATTTTGTAGACAGGGACGTTGCTTATTTTGCTAATATATGAAGAAAGCAAATGCCACGTAATGGCGTAATGGCTACTCTTCCCGCAGACAACAACCATTTTTATTGCTCAAACTTTAACTCTGAAGTAAACTCACTTTTAATGAAGATCGGCTCTCAAAACTGGTCTGATGGTCTCACAAAACACAGTCACCTCCGATAATACATGAATTACACCGTTTGCCCGTTGATTTTACTTAGCCTTATAAGGTTCAACTGAATTCTACATTTAGAAACTCACGTTGTGTTCTCCAGATATTCACATCTCTTAACAATTTAAACATATGTAACATCTAACTTCAGGTCAAAAGACCTGCTTATACAAATATACTTTTCAAGTCACAATGTTCAAATTGTATTTTCTCTCCTTAAAGCGAAGTTGAGCAACGGTCATTGTGAACTTTGTCAAGAAAGATCCTTGAAGTCAGCATAACTGGCTGTTAACAGTCAATCTTAGGGGATTTATTCTTTAGGCTGAGGCCTTCAATCTAATCCTTGAAAGCTTTTGGTTTTCAGGCCTTGTATATGCAATTTGAAATGTTTTTGCACTCTTGGTCAAGAGAACAAATGCCAATTCTGAGATAATGGAAGGTTAAGTATTGATAATAGTGTTGAGATCACTGTTGACTTTAAAACCCATGTATAATTGAAACAATGAGCCCATAAAATGACATCATTATGAACTCCAATAGACTAGAAGAACTGAAACAATTTCCATTACTTTTTCAGTCCGCCACCATTTCTCATTCCAATGGTCTGGACATCAAAATAAATATCATCTCCTCAACATTTATGCACACCAGCCAAACCCAGCATGTAGCCTGGTGCAGAGCTGGAGTCTGCTAATGAGCTAATGGTGAGTGCTCTACAGCCATTTGACTGACATAGTCAATCTGTGAGCTCTGTTTGCCTTTCACCTACTTGTGGCTCCACTGTACTGCCAAAGCTCCCACTAATTCTCCCCATGAGCGTTTTTCAAGGCATCCACAGAAAACCATTGAAACGCAACCTAAAACCTCAAATGGGCATGTCGGAGTGGGCTAAGTTTAAACTGGCACAGCGAATTGTACTTTGCTGCACCTCTGGACCACTGAAGCCGACCTCGACATGCAGAGAGATCATTTAAGGGATGTGTTTGCTCATGTGCCTTGGCTAGATGAGTCTACTTAGATCTCTAACCGTGAGGAAATGTAGCATTGTCAGGTTGTTGCGGCGGCCTCTGTTGTGAGACTGGTCCACACTTTACCCCCACTTCTAGCCACCACAACAGCATCCTTCCAGGGGTCAGGAAAGGAAAATAAACTTTTTTAAATGAAAAAGAGAAAAAATGTTCTTCCTTGTACCCATGCCTGAGGACAAATTGTTTGACTCAAATAAGGCTTGGCTAAAGAGATTTTGGAAAGAGAATGAAAACCAGAACTAGCTGACAAAGGAAGAGATCAGTATAGTTCTACATAGAAAGAGATAAAAAATAAAAACAGCTGACTAGCACTACGCCTTTTAATCATTCTGGTTTGGAATTATAAATATAATTTCTGGCAGTCATTTAAATTAATCAGTCTAAAACAAAATCATACCGGCTGCCAAAATGTATGACACAGACACTCTATGAGAACATTAGTCCAGCAATTTGAGACCTTGCACTCACAAATCACTGTACAAAGCACAACAGGGAACAAAGCAAAACTGACCTTTCAAATGATTAAGCTGAAACATTATCATTATGTTCCCCATTTTTTTTCCTCCCCTAGATCACAACAACTGGTTTGGCAGTTCAGAGCTGGCAGGGGTGAAGCCCATCTATGATTTCAGTTCAGAGCTGCTGGGCTGAGGGGCCAAGCTGGCCGGTGCCCATCTGGAGCAGGCCAAGTGTCTGCTCTGCTCAGGCTCAATGCACACTGGTGATTACTGTGATGGTGCGGCGGCAGTCATGGTGGTGTGGTTATAAATATAAGCCCTGGTCTGATCCCTCTTGTTCATAAACAGAGGTTGGAGCTGCTGTGGGAACTGAGCACAAAGGTTTGTGGGCCTCTGAGGGCAGCTGAGCTCCACAGCCACCATACTACCTCAGGTTTGTCTGGCCAGCTGCTGGTGTCTCACCAGATGAGGACAGTTGGGCAGCCAATGAGGGGACTGAACAGCAGAACAGAGACATGAAGCCAACGGTTGGCACCGGGAGAGATGGTGGCAGAGATATGAGGGCTGGAGCATGGGAGCGCAGAGAGACCACAGGGCACTGCTTCAAATTGACTGGGAGATTCTGCTGCACTGCTTAAAAGAAAAGAGGCTTAGGGATTATTCAGCACAGACTTAATTTGGAGTGTGGTAGAAAGTAAATGTATACTTTAAAAGGAAAATACAATATCAGGACTACAGAGCTTAATTACTTGATAGATAATGCATGGAAATAATGTTGACCAACCCAACAGATCAGAGTTTTACTATGTTAATAGTCTTTAATCCCAAACCCACAACATTTCTTAGACTTGATCAAATTAGCGTAGTGGGAGCTGAACCCAAGTAGTGGCATTCTCCAGTGGACAACCTCTGCCATGTCGCCCACTAATACATGAATATATCAGCTCACCACCAGCAACCCCTCTGCTCTCTCAATTCATGCCCGCCAGTGGTCATATGGCTCACAATGACTGCTCCATGCCCAATCCTATATTAGCATTAGCATCAAGGGTTAAGCCGCTAATGCTGCCAGCTGTGCACGGCTGCCTGCACCCCCCACCACACACACACACACACACACACACACACACACACCGATCCCTTCTGAACAATGGAACGGCAAGGAGGCATGACAGTTGGGATGGGGTGGGGTGAGGTGGCATCCCCAGGGGGTATGTGTGACTGTGGTGCCCTCTTGTGCCAAGTGTTAACCTGTTGTTAAGGAGAGCAGCAACAGAAATAACTGAAACAATAATAATAAAAAAAAATAATAATAATAATAGAGAATACATTTAAAATAATAAATATCTATCTGGTTAAATTCATAGTCTAATAAACAGCTAACAGCTTCAAAGGTGCTACTATCTACTATCATATCAATTATGTATTTGGGAAAGGTTAAATATCATAATTCTTGAGATGTTGGTATGACATGTATATCATGTTTAAGTTGCTGCCATTTGTCACATATTTTAACCTGTAGGTAAGTGCCTAGCTAAGATATTTATTCTGCTTTGCTTGCAATGGTTAGCTCTCAGGCCGCTTAATTTTGGCAGTGCTGGTGCTTTGCTTTACTCAAGCATGTCAAGACAGTACACTAGTGTAGAGCACAGAGGAGAAGGGCATGGCTGAGCTGGCGACACTGCTTTCTCAGTTAAGCTGATAATTGCCCTTATTGATGTATAAAAGATATCCCACAGAGCCTTGTGAAACACCATTAGCAGGCAGAAGCTGAATTGTTCATGAGCTGCTTCCAAATGAGGAAGAAGGGCAAGAAAAAAAAAAAAAACTCTGAAGATTAATAAGACTTCCCCTGGAGTGTGATAATAACATGATTTATGTGTGTGTGGGCCTCTGAGTGAATGTGTATTTTCAGCCCGGCCTCTGAAGAGTTTCCATTACTAACAGACATTATTCGAGGGGAAACTAATCTATTTTAAAATCTCAAATTGAGGGGAAAAGATGTAATGTCATTTAGAATACAGGGAAGGGTGATGGTCATTATCATAAGGCCCCCCTCATTCCGACTAAGGCTGCTGAAGCTTAAATGATGACACTTAAAATGCCCCCAGAGCTCCACAAAAATGAGACACCCACAGCAAATGTACACTCATGAGGCACTGAGTGAGGCCAAGTCTTCTGTGCAGGTGATTCTATGGTCAACGATATGAAAGTAAGTGGCCCCAATAAAGTGGATCTTTGCCTCTGTAGGATCCTGATGCCAATTAGAGGGTCCAAACTCAGCTAACAAAGAATAGTGACCAAAAAGGACAATAAATACAGTACAATGATTACCAAAAGCAGACACAACCATAAATCCAGATCAGAGAGGAAGTGCAGTGTACAGAAAGTAAGTGCTTAGTGAAACTTTATGAACAAAACCTTAACCATGTACTGTAATGTTAACATTAAAAACTCCCATGAAAAGAAAGGGTTGACACGCCATTATCGTAACCGCATAGCGCTATATGAACCAAGCTTAATTACTAACTTGCATGTCAAGAAGAGTTCTATAGTCACTACACACTGTACATTACATTAAATCTGAATAGTTAAACTTTCTCTACTTCACATGTTTCTACGCAAGAGCTTGAAAAAAGGAGTTGAAAGAACCCATTACAAATATTCATGGGCTTGACTGAAAAAGGAAATTTGTGAAATATTAAACAGAGCATTGCACACTGTATCTATCTGTATATGTATTCAAATCCAAACCTCCTAATTATTCAGAAAGGGAAGCCACAAAAATTCTGACAGGGCTTATCAATGAAAAATGACATCTTGTTAAGTTAGGAATTCTCTTTGTGTTAGCAAGGTTTCTGTAGTTAATCTGGCAGCTTTCTTGATCTGCACCAAGGTAATTGGAATGCACCATGAAAATGCCTGCTGTATTGAGCCAAAAGAGAACAATGAAAAAAAAATGGATACCACAACAGGCGTTAGCTTCCTAATCAATCCTCCAACTGTTCAAAAGTAGGTTTGTACTTTTTTAATGAGGACGCGGGGGCTGAATATTTCTGGCTCCACTAACATGGCAGATTACAGCTCCAATTAAGTAAACTTTCACTTAGACATCAAGTAGAGTTATCTCGATGAAAGACTTATCTCTTTGTTGTGGAAACCTTGTTTGTTGCTGGTTTTCCTGACAAAAACCAACAAATGTTGACTACAACACCTATATTGCATCAAACAGTCGAAAAATATAGCAGCGTGAGAGACAGAGACAAAGAGAGATCAGACATTCTAAAGTTGGCTTGACTGTGTGGGGTAATGTGGTTTGTTTGTGTGTGTGTGTGTGTGTGTGTGTGTGTGTGTGTGTGTGTGTGTGTGTGTGTGTGTGTGTGTGTG
>JBBPCS010000130.1:5596264-5609262 GCA_037974645.1 Hollardia meadi
TCTGCCTGCTAAAAGGCAGTTTTTCCTCGCCACTGTCGCCAAATGCTTGCTCATGGGGGAAATGTTGGGTCTCTGTACATTAATAATTAATAACTAATAATAAAGAGTGTGGTCTAGACCTACTCTACATGTTAAGTGTCATGAGTGAATTGGCGCTATATAAATAAAATTTTATTTGATTTGATTTGATTTGAAATGGTGCCATAAGTGGATGCCACAGTAGCCCTTTTTACATATACTGTACATTGCACAATATCGCTGCAACGAAGACCCTTCTCTACACCGTTGTTTATTTACATTGAAAAACGCGACAGCGTCATGGAGTCTAGTGTGACGTTTTACATGCGCGACAAGCAGCGCTTTGTAAACAATGGAATAACATGACAATAAATAATAATTTACCGTCCCTGTTAGGTGGTGGATAATCGTGTCCTCTGCTCGGTCAAGGGTAAGTAGCTCCTGAAGCTTGCGTTGTCGCCACAATTTGTAAACCTTTTCAGTTGTTTTTCTTCTTTGAGTTAGCTGCTAACGGCTGCTAGCTGCTTTTAAATCTTCCAGTTGAGGGTCGCACACAAACCATGATGACAAAACGTCACAGCCCTGTATCGTCGTTCTGCATCGCCAGCTCACTCCGTTTATACAGACGTCGATTCGGCACTGTTACTACCTCCATTGCCGTCTCAGAGGTGGAACAACTTTGACCCCCCATTAGGCCTCTGTGATGTTTACACAGACAGCGAGGCATATCTGAGGCGCAACAGGCCCACATTGAACGGGCTGTGTAAAAGGGGCCAGAGGTGCAACATGCAGGATGAGCAGCCCCACAAGTGTCTGGAAGCCTCTTTTCAGTACATTCCATACATGTAAAAGTGTTGTATAAGAGAAGAAAGACTGTTAATACATCAAAGTTTAACACAAAACATTGGTACAGCAGCAGACTGCATGGGCAAATCTACCTGTTGTATTATATCTTAGATATTTTCTTTTATGACTGAGCCATGGTTTGCCTGGGGGCTGTAAACAAAAGAGTTGTCCGTAATTCATCATTACTTGCAGTGCAGTGCATATTAGTAGTCAAAAAAGTATCAATCAATCTTGACTGTTTGCTGAACCCTTGGTGAAATACTACTCATCACACCTGCATAACAGTCATTACACAAGCTTGTGGTGACAGCAGCTCTGACATAAGGTGCTTATACATGAATATTAGTGGTGACAGATGAATATGTTAGCTTACTTTACTATTGTTGGACTGTTTGGTTATAGACTTTCGGCTCTCATGATGTGGTTTCTTGGAATGTTGGTGGCATACTGACCGTAGGACTTTAAGTGTACACTACCACACTTCCTGCAAGTATAAATACAGTGCTGTCTGGATCTCCTCGCAAGTAAAATGATTAATCATTGATTTTGACGTGCACCCTTTTACCAATGACCTACTGTACATATACTGTTTCACCAAAATCAATCTGGTATATGTTAAATTTAATTCACCTTGAGATGGAACAGCGTGTTCACATGAGCTGGTATTGTATAATTAGATTTTTCAAAAAGGCTCAAACACAAAGAAAGACCATCTGACACGACATAACACTTACACAGAGAATGGTTGTTAAGACGTGTTCGATAGATCCGATTTGCATGTTTAATTAAGCTATCAGCTCAGTACAACAGAAACCCAAAACCTAAAGCCGCCGAGTCAACAGCCCCTGTAATAACACCTCCCTCCGGTCAGAGGGACTGAAGAGAAGTGGAGGGAGGAGAAGAGGGAGGAGGAGGAGAGGAGGCAAAGAGGGTGTGGGGAGGCAGTTGCAGTCAGTCACTAATACACTGAAAGGGAAAGCGCAAAGCTTTTCATTAACACCCTGTGAAAGGCACATTCACACTCCAGCCCACTAATTAAGTCAGGCCTTACTCACTAGGGAGTAGGAGTAAGAGGAGAGAGGGAGAGAGGGGTGAAAGACGAGTAGAGTTTGGAAACAGAAAGCGAAAAATGAGGAGACTTGGAAAATTGAAAGGAGGAAAGAGGCAAAAAATGAAGTTGCGAGATGGAAGGGAGAGACAGACGCACAGAGCAAAGGAGCAAAAGGAGGAGGGAGGTGCACAGATAATATCTTTGCCCCTAATCAGGTTGATTTTAAAGTCACTCGATGCCAGTCCACTGCAGGCCTCATTAACTCGCCTCTGGCTGGCATCATTGTTCAGGCAGCGTTTGAAATCCACCAAAGGAATGTAGATTTGCTTTAATCCGGGCCCATCAAAGGTAACACTGATGCTGCAGTGACGCTGTGCCTCTGGATTAGGCCAAGCTAGAGGGGAGAGAGAGACGAGAACGGGTGGAACAAGAGAGGGAGAGAGAGACCCATCCTCAAAATTTAACCATTTCGAATTCAGTAGGTGACAGGTCTCAAGAGCCTCAACGGTACTGAAAATGACACTTTCAGGCGGTATTTGAATAATCTAGATGGTCTAAGTTACATAATTATGCCATGACAATTTGGGCACATATGTCAGAGTACTGGCAGCCAGTGTGTCAGTGTGGGGAAGCTTACAGACATAGGGATAAGCACCATACTGTCCCTGCGTTTACTCTCATCCACTGTGTTCTGCGAGGTGCTGATTTGGAAAAATTTGCAATTCAAAACAACTTTTTGAAAAGAATATTTTTTCGTCTCATGAATACAGAATTTGGGAGGCAGGGTTTAAATTGCACAGAGCAACAACGGGAGACCATTTTGTGGTTAGCCTACCCCTGGCTGTGTCAAAAGAAGAGGACTAAAGCTCAGCGGCATATTTGGGAAATAACAATAGCATAATGCTGCGTTTTTCCTGATGTTCACTGTTTGATTTGTCAACCAGGAAGCCCATTTCAAGCCAACAGGAAGTTCAACATGTTCCAAAAGGATGGTCCATCTACAAACTGAGGTGGTAAGTTTGTGAGGAAAAAACAATATCAGTGCTAGAGGGGCAAACACCACAGATGAGCTATAGCCCCATACAGAGTGCATGAAGATGCTTGACAGCTGTGATAAAAGGCCCGCTAAAATACACACTTTTGTCACTTTCTAACTGTATCTTGAAAACATGTTTTCTGAAAGAGTAGCCTCCAGTTGCAGAGAGAGCACTCTCCTATCTAGGAGACCTCTGAGTCCTGAGGTTAAAAGAACATACTGACATCTCATCTTTATTCATGAGCAAAGCCACTACCGTGGATATTAAACTCCAAATAGTTTCAAGAATATTGAAGTTAAGAGCAACCATTTGGCAGGGAAGCATTCTGGTATTTCTACATTTAAGTGCTAAAAGCAGTAGTCCATACAATTTACCTGTTCATTCCCAGAATGCCGGTTCCTCGCACATTGTTTAGACACAGAATGTGTTTCATGCTGATGTTTTATGCTGATTCCTAGCATGCTTATGATATGTTAAACATGAGTTTCAGGTGTCACCAACCATGCCCCAGCATGCTTTGCCACAGTCAAAGCCCAGTGATGCTGAGGATTCCCAGGGGACTTGAGGGCGAGGCGGAGAGTGGGGGATAAGTAGGAGTGGCAAAAAGGCGAGAGATTGTGGGCATGAGGGTCCTAGGCTCACAGGGGGAGCCAGGTTAAGCCAGTTAAGGGCATTAGACCTCCAGGCTGATGAAAAGGGGCCCTCCCAGATCAAATTGAAGTAAATCTAGCCTAAATCCACCTTACAAAGGGAGTTTAGACTTCACCATTGTGCAGGCCAGAGTAAACAGGGGCTCCTTGGGTAAGCCTCCCTTCACAGGGGACAAAGGCAGAGAGTTGAAGAACTGATCTTACCCCAGTAGGCCAATGTTAGCACACAGATCACAGGGTTAGACACACTCAAACCTATCAGCTGCTACACAGGCCTCTACGGTCACAACATTCTGCTAAGCCTTAAACAAGCTATAACTTCTCTACTGGCTCTGACACTCTAGCATGCCTCCCGTGACTGCTCACATTTTGCCCTGAAGACATGAGTGACGATGCCTTTGTGTTCAGTTGCTGGCTCTTGGACAGACATCTCAAAGCGGAGTTTTCTCACCCTCCTGGCTGTTTCACACATCCTGGCATATTTCTTTCATAAGGTAAAAGGATTGTTATTGAATTGTGCCTCTACGACAACTGACGATTCAAGCCGCCATCATCCTTTTCGTGAAAGCATGAGGCAATTTTCCCAGATGGCCGCTGGGCACTTGTGCTTTGTAAGCAGGATCACAGTGGCAGGGGAAGAAAAAACTCGTCATTCACTAAATAACTTTCCAGAAAGGCAAGCACAATCATCCTGTTAATTGTTCTAATTGAGGCATCATCATACCCGTCACACTACAGCTGAACCGAGTACAATAAATATGTGTTCAATTAGGATCCATCAAACGCTCCCAGCCTGCTGCTGCTGGAAAAACAAAGAGGGCCCCTGGCCCATGGGCCTCGTTCAATTCACCTGGCAATCATATTATGATGCTCTCATTTTTGACCTGCTTCAAATTATCTCTCGGAAAACAAAACCCCTCTCCTATCCATTTGTGCCAAGATGATTGTTCTTCCTCTCCTGAGTCAAAAACTTTGGCAGATTATAGCCTCTTCGTGCTTGAAAGGTACTAAAGTAGGTGTCAGGTACTATTACAGTCAAGGTCTACACAAACATGCACTCACACACAGAGGTTATAGGCCCAGCAGGCATTTTTTGTGAGCCGGCAAAAAAACGTTTTACGTTGCTTCAGTAATTATCAGCCAAGGAACCCATAACAGTGTTCACACAACAGAAGAATGCAAAAACAAAGGGGCCATTCAGCAGTAGTAACACCCAAGGTGTTTTCACAGTGACGGCCATCTTGTCAGCTGACACAAGCTGCTGAATGAAATAAAACCTAACCACCACGGGCAACCAGGTGCTTCTTCTATTTCCGAGGAGTCTATTCACACCACATTGAGGATGTGTGTGTGTACTGTGCTTATTTGACACACTTAGGCACCACTCACACAGAGATGTGTCACTACAGGCGCGGCTGCTTCAAAAACACCTTGGAAAAACAGAACAGCAGCAAAACAGCATGGTGCGCCTGTGGAGCGGGGCTGCGTGTGCCAGCTCCCATGCTTGCACTGAAGAGTTGAGAATATTTTAAGTTGGGCGTCCAAACACTGCTAGAAAACCACAACGCACAGCGCAAGAGATCGGCGCACATTAGGCACGTCATTAGGGCTGTTCCCGAATACAATTTTTTTTGGTCTTTGAAGCTTCATTGCAAATTACCTTTATTTTTTTAATTTATTTTTTTTGAGGGGGTGGGCACTGGTGCGTGGATCATACTTATAGCTTCATGAAATAGGGTCAAATCTAGCCACAGCTGGCACAATGCTCAGCAGTTATAGCTGTCTGTTCTGCACACAGTCCAGGTACAGCAGCCATCTTCCTGAAAAATCCTGAGCTCCTTCAAAGCTGTCAAAAACAATATATTCCATTATAATATTTCTGTTTTCTCTGGAGAGTTTCCTCTGTCCTGATCACTACAAGCTACAAGCATAGTTTCCTCAAACTTGCGGTCAATATTTACTGTACTGTAGACATCAGCCACTGTCCTCGCCTCAGCCCCGTGCTCGCTGGACTGCTTTTGTGCGCATGCAGAAGTGCTGTGGACACTGTTCTGTGCGCTCTTACCACATGCACTTAATTGGTTTTATGTTCTCAAGTTTAGAGACTAAGGTAAATGCCATAAAGGAACTCTATTTCTCACTCTTTACCAGTCTTTTGCCTGTTTTTTCGGTACAGTCGACGCAACTTCTCCTTCCTCTTCAAAAAAAAAGAAGAAGCATTTGAATACTAATTTGGACGACGGTTATCATGGCATCGACCAAAGCTTCGAAGCATTCAGGTCAGCCCTATAGGGAAACAACGGTTTTGCTGGTGACGCATTTCTAGCAATGCTTCTCTGTGTGATGGGCACTCTAGCACAGTTCATCAGATACTAGGTTAGTTGGAAAGAACATGTTGATCTCTTTTCATTTAAAAAAAATGTATGCATCTGGGACTATACATGAGTAGTAATTTCATACCTTCTTGTATGTATGTTCATTAAGACAGTTATATATTATTTTTAATAAAATCTTCCATTCAAGCATTGAAAATTAAATATTGAATTTGTCATTTCTTAACAGCATATAAGTGCAGCAACATTGCATTAACATTTCTTGTAATTTAGCAGGGGAGTTAGTAAAATGCACTGTGACTATCATGTACCTGCATTAATACCTTATTATCATACTCTCTTATGTCTTTATTCATGCAAAATGGAGGCAACAAGCAAGTGTTGCTGAACGGATAATCAAGGCACCAAATAAATAATTACAATGTGTAGAAGCACTTTGGATTTAAAAACACAGATGGAAAAATGGTGGTTAAGGGTAAGGCTGCTGACTGTGTTTCAAAAATGTAACTGCCTTACAGTAACATTACTAGTAAAAAACTCACCTGTTGGCTTATTCCTCAAGTGAAGTGATGTAGCAGCAGCACCATCAAGGACCCACATCAATTCTACAGTGTAGTTTAGGACTATGTGGACTGAATTCATTTGAACAGATGTCAGTTGTATTTCTTTTCACATGCTTAACTGCTTTAATATGCATATACAGTTGATGTTGGAAGTTTACATACACATAAGGTTAAGTCATTAAAACGTATTTTTAACCTTTCCACAGATTTCATGTTAAAAAACAATAGTTTTGGCAAGTCAATTAGGATATCTACTCTGTGCATGATGCAAGTATTTTTTTTTCCAAAAATGATTTACAGACAGATTATTTCACTTATAAATCACTATATCATAATTCTAGTGGGTCAGGAGTTTACATACATTAATCTGGCATTGCCTAAACAGCTTGGAAAACTTTAGAAAATCATGTCATGGCTTCAGAAGCTTGGACCTCCACAAGTCCGGTTTGTCCTTTGGGAAACAATTTCCAAATGCCTACATCATTCCTCGGCCCATCCCTACTGTTTGGCCATAATGACTATAGTTGGGCCAGTGTAAAAATTTTCAAACCTGTTTGATATTGAGCCATAAACCGGACAAGACCACTACACTGACTTTTACCACTAGGTGTCAATAGTGACTCAGCAACTCCTGAGTGGAACATAATGGGAACCCATGAATGAGAATGTTAACAGCACCACAACACATCATAACAACTCATATTTTCATGTCTCACACAGAGCATTCAACTTATTCTTCTAAAATGTAACATCAAAATCATAAATAACACTTCAGCCTAGTGCAACTTGAGAAAAGATGTTAGTATTTCACATGCATATGGAAATCTTAGGAACATTTTTCAAAAACACACTCCTACAAATGATTCACCACAAAAGTCATGTTAAATAAGTATTAAGTATTTCTGTCCAATGAAACGCTGGAGGGCTTTTAATATGAAATGGATACAGGAAGTGTTGAGATTGTACAGTGTAATGCAGTAACTTTAACAGGGCAAATTGGAGTGGATCAAAACAAGCCTCATACTAAAATATTGTAGAGCGTAACAACAATAGAGAGCATAACCTTTGCTGACTCATTGCTGTTGAAAATTGTCTCTTGGGGGCTTAGATTGAAGTAGTACAGCAGAACTGGATTCCCAACTTTTAGCTCTAGTACATCACAACAAAAAGGGAATCAGCACCCCATAGCACTAGGCTAATCGGCTATCCCAGGGCTCCTGCTATCTGGCCACATGCTGCTAGCTCTCTCCACCTACGCCTAAACCTACGGTTTAGTCGAGTCATATACAATTAACTGGTTTAAGCTCGTACACTGGACTCGACCAGTAAAACTGGAAACCTACCCAACCCTAATAAGGACCATTGTTATGCATGTAAGAAAAAGGGGGAGGCTTGCAAGCTTAAGAACACCATCCCAATTCTAAAGCACAGGGGTGGCAGCATCATGTTGTGGGGCTGCTTTGCAGCAGAAGGGACTGGTGCACCTGTCAAAATAGAAGGCAACATGAGAAAGAAAAATGATGTGGGTATATGGAAGCAGTATCTCAAGACATCAGCCAGGAAGGTAAAAGCTTGGTCACAAATGGGTCTTCCAAATGGACATACTTCCAAAACTGTGGCAAAAAGGACAACAATGTCATTGTTTTGGAGTGGCCGTGACAAAGCCCTGATCTCGTCCAATAGAAAATTTGTGGGAAGAATTAAAAGAGTGCGCAAAAGCAAGAAGTCCTGCAAACCTGACTCAGTTACACCAGTTCTGTCAAGGAGAATGGGCCGAAATTCCAGCAACTTATTGTGAGAAGTTTGTAGAAGGCTACCCAAAACATTTGACCCAATAAAAAGGCAATGCTAACAAATGCTAAGTGTATGTACACTTCTGACATGAGGAATTGTAAAGAAATAAATAAAAGCTGAAATAAATCATTCTCTACTAATATTCTGACATTTCACATTCACAACTGACCTAAGACAAGGAATGTTTACTAGGATTAAATGTCAGGAATTGTAAAAAAAAAAAAAAAAAGTTTAAATGTATTTGGCAAAGGTGTATGTAAACTTCCGACTTCAACTGTATATACATTGTGTATTGATGGACCTTTATTCTTAATGTAAAGTCTGGAACACTGCATTTTTAATTGTCTTTATTTTTATATCAAGTATACTGTTATGATAAAGAACTATTTTCTCATTCTCTGTAGTCACCAACTAAATCAACAACTAGATCTTTCCAAACATTTTCATATCAGGGAGTTAAGTCACTCAGCCAACATGCTGTAAAAGGGAGCATTGTTTTCGGTGGCTACAATTGAGTTTTACCACATGGTTGTGTGCTAGTGCACAGGCTCCAAATTTGCAGGAGGAGAATAGAAGACTCATCACAAGCCTGGCTATAAGAGATGATAAACAATCCAGTTCAAGACAGCCATAAGGAGAGTCTACCTGTCAGTCCCCTTACCCTAGAACAGCCTGGGGTTATCATGACATGCCAGCACATTTGGTGTGAGTGTTTGCTTCACCTCCTAATCGTGCCTCCTCAGGGCAGCACTCTCCTGGGAGACATCCCCCCCCCCTCCCCCCACCCATCTTTCAGGAGACACTCTGTTGTTTTACTGAATAGTCGTATAACTGTAGATGGACGAAGCTTGTAAAATGTGAGGGTCGCTTCAAAAGTGGATGTGTCCATTCTTTACTTTTTACTGATTTACTTTTTAGGTTTTTCCATCATGACAAATGATGTGTTCAAAATGTTGTCACTGTCCTACGCTGCAGACAGCTCTGTTCTACCATATACACTCAGGGCTAAGCAAGAGCCAGCAAATACCCATAAAGACGTTTGTTCAGCACAGTAAAACCCACACTGCGCTGTTCCTTGCCTACATTGGATTTTTCAATTATTGATGGCCTAAAGCATGCATACAGTATATTTTAACTACAGTTGATTGATCAAATTAATGCACTGTTTTATTGACTGCTCTTTTAAAGAGGTCCAGTGTGTAGGATTTAGAGGTGGAAATGTAATATTCATAATTATGTTTTTATTAGTGTAAAATCACCTGAAACTAAGAATCGTTGTGTTTTTGTTACCTTAGCAGAAGCCTTATACAGTATATCTACAGGGGGAGCGGGTCCTCTTCTACGGAGTCGGCCATGTTGCATCGCCATGTTCCTGCAGTAGGCCAGACTTGACAAACCAAAGACTGGTTCTAGGGCCTTACGTATAGTGGCCACTGTAGGGCAGGGTGAGACAAGGGGTGTTCAGTTAAGCGAGTACCCGTTTTGGACGTCGGTATTCATTCAACAGATCACTATTGAAGGACTGGCATTTTTTTTATTAGTAACATGTATACATATAAATACTTAACTTGTTTCGGTCTCCAGGTCTGCTATATGTATTCGCAATACGTTAGATTGTCAACGTCATACGTGCACTCTCTGCTTACACTGGAGGGAGGTTACTAACAACTTCACTTACGGTTCAAAAATGCCTTTTTCACAACAGCAACTATAAGCTACTAGGAACATTGTAGAATTATTACTTAAGCTTATGCCACCAAATACATTGTCTCAGGTCATGAGGGGAAGCTCCGCCCACCTACCCCCACCATGTTACAGTTTCCAGACCATAGATGGGGAGTAGAAGACATGTTACTTGGACGACTGATCTGTCAATCGGAGCACCAGAGTCTGTGCTATATATCCATTAAAATATTTCATTTCCTTGGGTTATTTTAGTATTGTCTGCATATTTTATATACTTACATATGTATATACTCTCAGTATGAAAAACATATGCATGGTAAAATGACACTTCCATCCACATTATTTGACTCCTAATCTTAAAAAGGTGCAGCAAATGTTATGCAGTGTGGCATTAAAACACTTCCAGTAAATCTGTGCGTCATTGCGAACTATATTTAACTTATGATTACATAAACCTAAATGATATAATTCAACTTTTCCAGTCAAAATTGCAAAGACAGACCCAGTTAAAAAATGCAGTCAACATCAGGCAGGTTTATATGAGAGGATTCGACAACTCTTAACAACATTTCCAACTGTAATTATTGTAAAAGTGTCACAACTATTTTTTTCCCCCATGTAAGCATCTATTTCCGTGGCAGATGCAGGCTGTTTGTATGTGGCCTGTGTAGCCCACATCTTCCTCTGTAGCTTGTTGTTCTGTGCATTTCCAAACCCACCCATTTATTTTGGTTTGTCATAAACTATATTTATCTGTTTTTCTCTAACAAATAGGACTTGAAAAAGTACATAGTGTAAAGAGCAAAGCCCAGACAGCTCTTCATTTCTAGCTCTCTCTCAGAGTCAAATTATTGTAAGCCTGCAGTGTATATATAGTGCCACCATTCTGTAAGCCAAAGCTTAGAATATTGATGCAATGTTTTAACAGGCATGTAATTGTAACTTGGCTTCCATCCCATAACAACAAACTTTCTTTCACTTTCTTCTCACGTTTTGTTCTGCTTAGTTTCATAACAATAGATCAGTCAATTGCTGAGTGTCAACTCTAGCTCTACAAGTACTATGAAGATGATAGTATGTCAATGATAGCTTGTATGTTGTGCCAACTTCCTATAATTTTATATGTAATCTTCCAATTATTTCTTTAACAACTGACTCCAACAAATGTAGCCATGACAGAGGTATACTGTCCTTCATACCTGTCTGTCTACTCAACCTCTGAGGTGGAGCAGTAAACCGACCCACTCAGGCATCAACATGTACAGATACTGGTTTGGTCAGAAACCATTTTAAAAAAACTTTGATTGTACCAGTATCACAAATCAGAGTTTACTTATTTAAAAAGGTTAATGCAGTAAAGGGACACTTTCACTGATTTATTTCCATTAAGTTGTTGCGTTTGGAGACCATTTACAAACTCAATAAGACTTCAGAGGGGATATGATCCACTTTGCACCCTGCTGGCTCAGAGCTAGCAACAGTTTTAAGCAATAGCAGTTTTAAGTTGACCTCAGACTGGGTTTCCTCAGACTCCTGTTGCTCTTTAAAGAAGCATGCTGACTAAAAGAAAACAGGCGACCCTGTCCACCCACACATACTTCCCTCTCGCGCTAAAAATCTTGATAGCTCTACTCCAAAGAGAATTGCACAGACTGAGAGAAGAAGTCACAGCTAGGACTTGCTGGTTTAAATGATGCAAGAGGGTGGGCAGCTACTTAGGAGGATGAATCAGAATTTCTCAGTGCATGGGTATACACTCTAAATATGAATTATTAAGTGGCTATCATACCCCCATACTATGAAAATAAATCCAGGGGTTGATGGGATAAGACGGGACTGAGGTAGTGGACCTGAATACTGATATGGAAAAGAGATCCCAGAGGAGGTGCAGATACTAAAAGGTCGTCAGGAAGCTTGCTTAGATCTCCAGCTGCAAGTGCCTGATGATGCCTTTTAACCTCTGACATGGCAGCTCACAACACGGACTGTGACCATAAGTGTTCAAACATCTAACAGGACACTGAGTTATTATTAGGAAACAGCTAAATTAGGGCTCAAACGATTCCTTGAGTACCTTGATTGCAAAAAATCATAGATGCAAATTGTTAGCATTGAAGCTTTGTTTAATCCATATCGCATAACTATTTACAGTGCACTGTGTTTGGCACGAATGATTACTGACACAACGCTATGAATGCAGGGAGTAAGGGATTGTGCAGATTGCAAAATGGAGAAAAAGATCAAATAGCCAGAAAGAAGAGACAGGCCAGAGAAAACACCAGAAGTGTCCAAAGTTTGTGATCATTTCAAGGTGAAACGAAAAACTCTGCACAGTGTCTACTGTAAGACAGAACTAGCCAATCACCATAGTACGACATCAATGCTTGCCAGATCTCAGCAGAAAAATCATCCAGTCTACACATCCAGCTCACACAGAGCGGACGCGACACAAGGTAAAGCTAACGTTAGAACTTAACTTACTGGTAAGCCAATACTGCTGGTTGAGACGAAAGCTGGTACGTTAATTGAGGCTACGTGTAAGGGCTAGCTAAGAACATAAATTAGTACAGTGGCAGTTATGAAGTCCTGAAGTTAGCTAAGTTTTGCTCTAGAAAATAACCACAGAAATAAAATGCTGCCATCAGTTTTTGAAAGCCTGAGCTTCATTCATGTTATTATGACAGTTACTTCATACACACACACACACACCTGCTCCTCTCACAGTGACGCATAAAATACACCAGAAACCAAAATATCAGGTAGTGTAAGTAGGGTTGGGCGGTATCCAATTCTTAATACCTTAAAACCTTCCCCAAATTATACCCCGGTATACGGTATACGGGGAGGGGGGGATATCGGCAAAGACACACGCTCCTCTATTTCTTCTTATTGTTTTAATTTTAAACTCGGATAATGCAAACAAATAACGAATACAAATTACGATACACCTCCTGACCACACGAGGGCGATAAGAGGGCGCTTTAGACAAATAAACTCCATGGCAGATATGAGCAATTGAT
>JBBPCS010000130.1:5653922-5665042 GCA_037974645.1 Hollardia meadi
CCCCCCCCCCCCCCCCCCCCCCCCTTCCCCGTGTTGCGCGTGGACCCTATAAGAGTTTTGTCATTGTGTTCAAACGTGAGCTTCTTCTGTGTTTGCCATTCATGACATTTTTTTAAGAATACATTTTTATTCAAAAAAAAACAAACAAAACTTTCCTTTTGTCTGTGTCGTGGTTATTTATAGTGCGCGACCGGCCAATTAAAACATTTGCGGATGTGCATTTGATCAAAGTTGGTGATCTTGACTCCGCGCATGGAGCCGCAGCGCTGATGGGAGGTCATAATTCAGAGGAGGACGTGAGTGAAATCTGCAATTGTGGAAGAAAGGGGACATCATCTCCCCATTGTCAGCATCTAATCAGAAGCGGCATCAAACACTTTGTTACTGTTCAGGCCGAGCAACGAGGCAGGGACATAGGATGAATGCTGCTTTGTCCCCTGTGTAGCGAGCCGCTGCGCTAACTTAACACTGTGTTGATTAAAAGGTCATTTGTAGGATCAAACCCGGCAGAGAGATTCACATGGTCCATCAAAGTCCCTTTGATTTGGCTGTTTTGCCTATACAGTCCATCTCGTTATGGGATAACTCTTGGCTCTCCTACAGACAGCTGTAATAAGATGATCACTGTAGTCTATGATTCCTGCCGACGGCTTGGAAAACTTTTTGATCCTCACATTTCAAACTTTTAAAATCAAATATTTCCGCAGCAAACGACAAAAGGCTGCCGCGTAAACTAATTACGGCTGGGATATTGATTTTGACGCACGATTCTACGATACATATTCAGCTTGACAAGTCTGTGAAACTTATTTTACTTTGCAAAGCAAACGAAGTGAAATATCACTAACTTGTCTGCCTAAAATAAAAAGGAAAAGCTGACTTTTTTATATATAGCATAATATTGCTCATATCTAATTAAAATTGTTTCAAAAATATCATTAAATCAATGATTTGGTCTGTTTTTTCATATCTTGATTCCAAAAACCAGTGAATTATTATTACATCAGCAGGCAAGGATTTAGATTTTTATGACTAAACTTGATTCCGCCACTGAAACAACACCTGCAAATAGTGCACAACCTCGCAAAACGTCATTTGAGGTCGTATTTGTGGGATTACGCTTGTAATAAAAGTTTTTTTCCCCGTATTGGGGCAATTCAGGCTCAGTTCAGAGGCGCATCCTGTTTGTCCTTAGCCAATGGCGGACCATGCAGTAAAGCACGGAGCCTGGTAAATCTACATGATGAGGATGAGGAAGGTCAGGAATAATTATTTGGGCCTATTCTTGTCCAGCAGTTCAATTTTTGCCTTCTGTGTTAATCTGAGACATAATAAATGATCAACGTGAGTTTTTCTCATACTGCCTAAATATATCTAATTTAAGTATATGGCTATTGAAAGATCTGAATCTCTTATTATTGATGAACCTTTTCTTGTAATAAGTAATAACGGGGACACATGCAATTAACGACTTATGAAATATGATATGAATTTTCAACTGAAGGTGACCTGTAGGAGATTTGATGTGGTATCTAGGAGCTGAATTTCTTCACTAAATAAAAAAATAGATGTTCAGCACAATGTGTGCCGGGAAAAAGGTTGTATGGTGCCTGATGTGAGTCGGTTGATATGAAGTTTCCAGAAGTGAACCGATACTGTAACAGACCTGTTAACGACAAGCTATTTGCAGCTTGTATTGACAACATGCATAACCTGTCTCTCCTCCTCCTCCTCAACAGTAATCAGTCATGACCCCTGCTGATTTGTTCTTTACATTAAAATGTAGGCTGAGGTGTGCATCAAATATTTACAACCAAATTTAATTAAATCCGAGGCTGTAAAGAAAAGCTGCCTTATGCTATTGAAGGTAATCATGCATGCGCAATGGGATTACCACCATGGCGATGTACCTCGGGGAAAGCATAGATAATGGCCATGATGGGCTCATATAAGCAGGACATGCCTGAAGCGGCTAACAGGTCAATTAGTCTGTCCTATACACTGTAGCTGTAGCAAAGACAATCAGGAGACACATCTGCAAACTGAAGCTAGTCTGGATGTGATGGATCAAAAACGACATTAATGCTATTCGCATGCGTAATGTATGGAGAAAAGCATCAATTATATAAGTTAAATAAAGTGAAAGTAAGGATAAATAGATGTTTAGAATAATTGTAGTGTTGTTGGTGGTGGTGGTGGACACTGGTGGGGGAGGAGACAAACAGAAGACGTTTTGTTTGTCTGACATCTTTAATCTGAGGCGAGACATGAAATCTGTGGCAAACTACAATCTTACAGAATAATAAATTGCTTAGGTAGCCTATATATGCACAACTAAATCTCCCTAATACACCATCTTGGTAAATTACATTTTTCATTAGGGAGGGGAGGGGGGGATGATGGGTGCCTATGAGAGCATGTTTGCATAATCCAAAACAGATTTTAGATAATCTGTGAATGAGGCACAAATATGCAAGAAAAAAGGGGGAAAACAAGCCATGGTAAACATGAATACTTAAATAGGTTTGACATTATTAGTCTGTGACTATCAGAGGGTGTCTTTACACTCATATGTCTGTTATTATCAAACGCTGCCCTAAGTGTACATTCAGTATCACCCTCCCACCCCTCCTCCGCCATGGATCATTGATCTTTTCTGGGCCAAGTTGCTGCTTCTGCTCTTTTCAAGTCAATAGGCCAGCTGACTGTCAGAAATGGCAGGTGTTCTGTCAAAGTCAACGTGTGGGACATGCTATACTTTTATAAGTCTAAAAATGATCATTTAAAGCAAATAGTGTGTAAAATTTGAGCAAACACTATATCCTTGTACAGTGCGACTTTAAACAGTGTTTGTAAGTTATAATTTTAAATTTTAAGCATGTAATCTTCACATACTAAGAATATAGGATTAAGATGTACACTGTATGATAATATGGTGAGATAAAGAAATAAGAGTCTTCATAGGAGTTGGAGAATGCATCACAGTGAGGCATACAAGCATCACATGTTCTTGTTTTATGTCTTTGCTATTTTATTGCTATTTCCCTTAACCAGGTTCTCAAAGGGGCTGACCAGTGTAGCATTGGCTGTATGTATACAGTATGTAGTATGATATGATCCAATAGGTCTATGAGGTGTTAACCTCTGACAAAGCACTGTCAGGAACATTCACCACATGTGCACTTTACATTCAGGCCCCCAATTATTGAGCATGTGCCTGCCACGCAAAGGAATATGAATTATTCTGACATGATAGCAATGGCCTCTCCGTATAAATAGGAGACATAACAACAACAACAACAACAACATCTAAAACAATAATTTGCCCTCTAGTCTGACAAAAGAGGCAGCATGGAGGTGCCATTTGATGTGTCCCACGCTGGGCAACTAAGGCTCATAAAACCAAGTCTTTGTAGCAGTGGCTCAGAGTTCACATTAGGGGGACAATATACACACTTCATTACATTTTGTCAAAAGGCGCAATGAAATGTGTGTGGGACATTGTTTCTGTGCATGTCTCCGTCCATGGAATTTCTGATTACCAATGTTGCTACAAGGCCTCTGCTAATGAGTTTTGTCAAAGACAATTATGGATTTGGTGGAATGGCCAGAGAGCGGATGAAAAGCTGGCTTTGTGTGGTTTGGGTAGATGTTGCATTGTGACCCCTGCTTCTTTCTATACCCTGTGTTTGACCTGTGCTGTTTGTGTCCAAAAGAATCCAGGCCTCCGTTCCATCACTGGTGCTGTGCTTGAGGCAGAATGATCATCTCCATCACCTTTGCCCTTTTCATATTAGTTCCCAACTAGATCCCAATGTGCCAGGCTGCAGCATGGCACACAGTGATGTTAGTGTTGCCGTTTCCCAGGGCCTTGTTTCTTTTGATAGACATCGTCTTCTCTGGCCTGTTAAGCATGAGAATAACTGCCTCTGCCTAATTGTAAATGGGGTGGCTATCTCCTATAGCTCTAGTGACACAACAGTATGAATGTAAGAGTCACTCTGTAACAAAGCTTTGTGTCAGTTGCGAGTCAGAGTTTGCTTTGAGCACATACAGAGTGAAGCATGTCAAGAAGCCCCTATTGCACGGTCAGAGGCCAACCCACATGGAGACACAATGAAATAAATTCTAACTGAATGCCAGCACGAGAGGAGCTTTCATGTGTGGCCTGAATCCCTACATTGTAACCGCGGAGTGCTCAACTGCGTGCGCTCTTGTTCCTGTTATCTTGTTTGTTCTTTTATGTTTGTCTGCTGGACTGGCAGTTCACTGCTGCTGACCTGGGGCTGGCGTTGCCAACATCAGAATAATCTTCTGTGTCATTTTAATGCCCTTTAATAATCCCCCAGCATCTCATTTTTAATCTCGCTCTCTCCTTCTGTTTTTCTTCCCCGTTATATTGGGCATCTGTTGGCCTTTAATGCCTGCTGTTGACTGTCCGTTCGACTTTTAAACAGGGTGTAAAATGTCATGACCACAAAAGAGGCGTGTATCCCGAATTCCGCAGTTGGTACAAGCCATATAACTTTTGCTGACGTTGAACCTGGAGGGCACGCACTTTTTTCCTAAAAACAAACATTGAAGATAACGAATATGCTTCCTTCAAGCCCTTGCCAAAGGAGTCCACACTATGCTGATTAAGCCCGTCACTGGCAGATTAATCTCTCTGTAATTGTAGCGGAATTTTTAAGCTGGTGTCTGTGGCGACATTCCTGTGCAGAAAGAAACTGTAGTGACAAAGTAGGCTTGGGTTACAGCCCGCAGCAACTAGGAAGTGTGTCGGAACCTGTGGCTTCTGAAGAGCGTCAACAGTGTTTGTGTAATTACTCTCGCTGCCAGAAAAGGGAGACAGAAGTTCCGCACTGCAGGTTTTAAAACAAATGTTAGATACGTAATGCACCTTGTCTGCAATTCTATCACAGGAAGGAAGAGACAGAGGCTCATGTCTATTGACATTAAAATGACACGTGGCACTTCCAGTCTGATCCTTTTATAACTCATGCATACTTTCTTCTCTTGCAAAAATTTGATTTACCAGGTGTTAATCATTTTGTTTGCATTTAATCAAGGGAATTCGCTACCACCCAACTCTTTTACCATCTTTCGTGTCATTATTTGGTTTCGCTGCCCCCAAATGTACAGTACGTCATAGTCGTGTCTGAGCAGGTCTAATCAACATATAGCCTTTAAAACCCAGTTTACGTAACCTTATATAACCTGCGCAGAACCAGACTGCAAACAAAAGTTCATAACGTTCTGGTGAACACAGCAGAGTAATTAGCAGCTGTTCGTGGCGACTAACACAGAGCTAAAAGTAGAGAATATTGGACCTACTAATTATATCGAAGATTGCTTCATGTTTTTTTTTGTTTTTGCACTTTATTGAGCTGTTGCTCATTGTTATACACAGACAGTGTAAATACTACATTTTCTTGTAAAATATAATTTGTAAAAAACATCATTTGTTTAGAGGAACAGTCAGAAATATAGTAAATAATTGCACTATAGTGCCACTGTTGAAATATAATTCTCTCACTTTCTGTGGTGTCTCTATATGGACTCTGTGGTATTTATGACACTATTACAATTTTGTAGGAATTCTGAAACTGTAAAATGTCAAGCTGTAGGATGTTTGTTAGCAGTTTTCTTTTGTTTAGAAAAAATATATAAGATATTCAACATGTGCAGACGCATACACACAATTAGTGACTTCACGTTATGTGGACACAGATCCCATTCAGGGTCAAACTTTTTGGTTTAGGCTGATTTAGGATGACTTGGGGAAGAACATTGTCACATTGTCACACAGGATTTATTTTCGGGAAGCTACACCGGTGACAGCCTCCGGAGCAGTTCATTTGGACTGCAGACAGCAACAGTGTTCAGCAACAGTATTCTGCAAAGCAGCAGTAGCATTATCAATTCTCTTCAATTTATGTCTCCAATTTCCTGAGCTCAGCCTGTGCCAACACCACTGCAGAATTGACAGATGAAGTCTAGCGTGTGAAGCCAGCAGCTTGTCTCTCTAGGAGACTCTGCACCTGACTGTTTTTTTTTTCTCCTTCCTCGCAGATATGCAGCACAATGAGTATCTGTAGTAGTAGCACCTATAATGAACAGCCTCTTCCACCAGAACACAGAGTATTTCCACCGCATTAGTTTCACTGGCATCATGCGGGCAGGAGGAAAACGCACAGCGGGGCAGTGTAACAGTATGGCGCCGACAGCACTTCTTCTCCACCGTGCTCCGCTTGGGGGCCTGCCTCTCGGCGTGAAGCTCCTGTGTAGGATTAGACACTAGTGTGCAAGTCAAATGGTTGCTAGCTCTAATGGAGTGTCCACACCTGCCTGATGTCTACATCAACTCTGCCTACTGTTACACAAGGCCAATATCAAGCACACACATCAAGGAATGGAGAGGCAATTCCAAGAACAGTGTCTCCATGATTGCAGGACGTATCATCACTGTGACAATGCTGACCTCAAAAAACCTATGCGTGCAAAAACGACAGAAGCAAATTATGTCCTGTTGATTACCTACAGAAGGCTCTTGATCAAAAACAAAAGTAATTTCAGACACTGGAGCGCCTCTTGGCCTGTAAATCATGAAAATACATAGAGATCATGAAATGTGTTTTTCACAAACAGCCCGAATAGAGGCTCACACCAAGTGGCATCAGTGTGCGGCTCATAACAAGCAAGCAGGGCAGCTGACAACAAAGTGTTGTTGTTGTGATGGCATGCCAGTCATGACGTGGCTTTGATATGGCAGAGCAATAAGAGGCATCAAAGAGGGGGCAGTCGAAACACGCTCCACATTCTGCAGCAGCAAGGTAAACAGCTGAGGGGAGAGCGGGGGAGGGAGGAGGGGGTGAAGACGGAGCGGGAGGAGGGAGCAGCGGAGGGAGGTGACACACAAGACCACACATTTTCAAAGTTGACTCTTAAACACAGTGCGCTCATAAAAGCACAGGTCCCATTATTCACGGGTGGGATTTCTCTCTCTCTCTCTCTCTCTATTATAGCATGCAGGCAAACAGCCCAAACCCCCGAGCTGTGTCAAATGATGGAGCATCATAATTACGCCCTTTTTATTGGCCGTCTTATTCCAGCTATGACTGATGCAGCTCCCAAACCCTAAGTGTTTCCATTTGCACTTTCATGTGGCAAAACGAGCAGAGAAGCCACGGCTCGCCTGCCTTTCAAAGGTGGGCTGACAAATATTTATGGTGTGACGAGGAGTCACTTTTAATCAGGGCTGGTGACCCGTTCCTGAGGAATCTGGCCAACATGCTTATCTCCTCTGTAATAAATGAGCCTTCAAAGGGCCCGCTGTGCGTGCATTATACGGTTGTCTAAAAATAATAACTGACACATTTTCTTAGAATCATTCATAATCAAGAACCCAGAGGAGGCAAATGCAGATCCCTGCTGCAACATGGCAGAAATAAATCAGTGACCTCCCTCTACTGGTCAGAGGCCAAACTACAGTAAAGTGAATTACCAGCCTTCTGACTGTGTCAGCCATGACCAAGGGAGAAAAATGCAGGTCAGGTGAGCTAGGGTTTGTCCAGGAAATATTCTTAAAACATAAAATGCATGTCCTAATGTCAGTTTTAAGATAAGCTTGCACTTAAAATCTCAAACTGGTTTTAATGCGTCCCTTTTGAAAAAGTTTAAGTCCTGACAAATTACACGCACGCACAGAAAGAACAAGGATAAAAACTGATATATTACAATCAAAGGACAAATTATCCACATCCTGTGAACCCAAATCCCTTTAAAACTTGTGGATAGCTTGTATCACCTCGCGCCAGTCAAGAGTAAAGACAAGGCCTATCCGTTTTAAAAAAATATGTTGTAAATCCTCTGTTTATTACTGTGGGCAGCTGAGGATGTGATGGATGGCATAAGAAGCCAAGAAAAGATGTGCTGATGAAGCGCTATTAATAGAAATTACCTCAAACTTCCAGACTTCATATCCAAACCAGTCAAGATGTACTGTAAACCTCTGCATGCTTTGCTTTTCCACACTATTGTCCCCATCTGTAATCCCACACTATGTTTTATGCTGTCTAGTTTGAGATCTAGATTTATGACACCAATATGTTCTTTTCCATGCTTTAAGAGCTTATGAGGCATTATGGGAGGGCTCCCTTAGTGAAAACAGATATTTTCCTCCATATTAGGAGTTATAGGGAAAGTGATCCTTAAAAATGAAACCCATAAATCATGTCCCTTCACGATTATGCCATTAAGAGGAGTATGGTTTTGTCGTTTAGGCCATGCTAATAGCTTGGGCTTGAGGCTGTGGCCGTGGGGAAGAAGGATGGAGCAACCCTTGTTCCCCCTTGCCAACAAGAGGGAGATGTTGTGAAAGCTGAGTTTACATTGGTGGTCCTGTGTTAGTGCTTCAGCTTTCTTAGTCTGATCACTGTAGACGTTATCCGCATCTGCTCCGGATTTCGCCTTTCTTTCCCCCCTCGTCTTCCAATTGGAGTTTTCATACTGGGCCTGGTTGTGGTCTTCCAGAGAGACCCCACGACAAACTATCAGAGCATTTTGCACTCTACAAAAGGCACCGGATGCCAGCAGAGTACATATTAAATTTGTTACTAATTTTAAACTTGGCATGGTGGACCACGTAGCTGCCACTCGCTCACTGGAAGCAGGCGGGTTCAGCCCCACTGCGACCACAACCACAATACAAACAAAGCATATGGAACAGCAGCTCCCAGTGTACTACTGACAGTAAATGTTTAGAAAAGGAAGTTTTAAAAATAACCCAGTGTAATAAAATTAGTGGGAGAAAGGCGCCTGGCAATATGTTTGCCCCTTTTTTTTTGGACTCATGTACCAGATTAAAATAATAGTTTGAGAAGCATAACCCAAACTAAGGAAAGGAGGAGGTTGCTTTTGTTTTGTTTTGCTTTGCTTTTTGCTTTTAAGAGCTGCCCATGGCTGGGAAATGCTTTTCTTGTGTTCCAAACCTTCCCGTGAGAGCACTTTAAAATCTGAAAATCTAAATGTAATAACTTATTGAGCTGCGTGCATGCCATAAAACAGTAGTTAATGCCATTAAATTGGTGTAAAAGCCAGTGGTGGAAGAAGTATTCAGATCTAAAAGTATCAATACCACAGTGTATAAATACTCTGTTACAAGTAAAGTCATAATTCAAATTTGAATTGAGTAAAAGTACAAAAACGTTAACATCAAAATATACTTAAAGAGCAAAAAGTACTTTTTATGTAGAATCATGACACATTTCAATAATGTATAATAATATAATTACTAATATGTATACTTATTGGAATGTAATTATTGATACATTCATGTAGATATGACTTTAATGTTAAAGCTGGTAAATGTCTTTACTACACTATAATCTTAATCTATAATGATACATCATCATTTATTTGTTAATTATATTTTGTGTTGGTATTCCGAATCTGCAAATTAACTAGTAATTCCAGCAACATAATACAAGAACCGGTATGTTTTGCAATTCAGATTCAGACTGCAATTCACTCATATATGGACAGCGGTAAATGACTACATGAGCTGTATGAATTAATTACTTATCATCAAAAACCAGCAAGTTGACAACTTTGCTAACACAGCCAAACTTTGAGGAACTACAATAAGACAAGACAGACGTAGCCAGCTAATATTACTTACTACACCAACAAGAAGAAGTCTAGCTTGCCATCTGTCTTGCAGCTTCTTATTGGCAAAGCTCTCGCCAAGATTTACCGGCATCTTGAACATTTACTCTCTTTTTATCTTCTTACCTTCCTCAATCAATGTCTTCTTTGGTATTTTCGCTTCTGTCATGATGTCTGTATGAGGCTGATGAACCCCGTACGGTTGTTCGCTTGCCCGGCTTCGGTTCTGGTGCCCATTCTGGTGGGCACCAGAACATCATTTGCTAAACTTTTCCAACAAATAAAGCTACCTTTCCATCAGGAAACTACATAAATCATAGAGACTTGAGAAAGAGCAGCCAGAGGACATCAGAGAGAAAATCAGGAAACATTTTCTCCATAAAATATGATCCAGTGAGCTACGTAGTGTGTGGAAATGACACAGGCAAAGTACAATACAATAGTGGAGTAAATGTGTAAAATAGCATAAAATAAAAATACTGAAATAAAGTACAAATACCTCAAAAATGGACTGAAGTACAGTACTTGAGTAAATGTACTTAGTTAAAGTAGATCAGAAGGATGAGAACTTATTTTCATTTCCTACATCGTCCAACAGCAGACATGTGAGCTGCAGCCATCGAGCATTCAGTGTCAGTGTGAAATCACTGCTATTAGCAGCCAACACAGCTTCTGCAGCTTTTGGTGACAAGGTTGCAAGGTTTGTTTCATCGGTGCATGTCTGTCTGTGGGCGACTGTTTGACAGTGTGAAACTCACTGCGATATTCTGTGGTTTCTTTCAGCTTTTTGCCTCTTCCATCCAGTTCACGCCTTGTCTAAGTGGCTGTGTTAAACAGGATGTGGTTGCTGGCCTCAGCTGCATCAGTCACCCATGGAACTGCAGTGACCTCTAGAGACAGTTCTCCCCACATACAGTGTGGAGGCAACCTGAAGTGTTTCGGCACAAATCGAGCCAAGGCGGCACTGTGTGTGTGTGTGTGTGTGTGTGTTATGTGTGGGTGTGATCACAGGGCAAGCTAAGACGGTCCCAGGGCCAAGTCTGGATACATTGCTAAATGCATGTGCGCCGGCTGTCATTGGAACAGAATCGCACACACACATGCAAAACGACACACACACTCACTAACATGTACACACATCATTAAAAGTACATACCAGCACTCGCACGTGCTTCCACAGTTAAACAAACACAAAGTGATGAGACCGTGGGCCACCCTGCACGTCACCCTGATCGCTGTGAGAGCTGCGTCTTCTCTGATCTAATATGTTTAGCAAACATTCATTTATTCTCCCCAATCAATAACACAGAGCAGCTTGTGTTTATGACTCTGCCTCTCCTCACTCAGTTCATCTGCAGTTCATTGAAGCTGAGACACTGTTATACCCTGGTATACATCTCTCTCTTCTAGTCAATGACTATGTCTCTGTCACTTTTTCTTTACATCGGGGGGGG
>JBBPCS010000130.1:5665142-5699579 GCA_037974645.1 Hollardia meadi
CACACACACACACACACACACACACACACACACACACACACACACACACACACACACACACACACACACACCTACACACCTTTAATTATTTGCATTGTTTTGAACTTAAAACACTGAAACATTAAAACCAACACTAAAATGCCCGGAGGCAAATCGATCAAGGAATATTTGGGAGAAACACTTTATTTTATGTCATGATTTCTGAACAAATATACTGTATCTGTCTGGAGCTGTCGGTTAAACTCTTTGACACATTACAGCAGTAGGAGGGAGGCCAAATAGCATTTTATGGTTCCTCTTCACAAATAGAAAATGTTTTGATAAGGAAGCAGATGGAGATATACACATTTCCAGCTCATTTTGATGCACAAAACCACCAGAGAGAGAAAGAGAGAGAGGGGGAGAGACAGGGAGAGAATATTACCTTCAGTTGTACTATGAAAGTAGAGGGACTCTACTCTAATGATTATACGGCATCTTCAGGCATGCTGAATGATTTCGCTATGGAGCCTTTACACCCCAAAATTCCCAAGGTAGAAAATTATCCCGAATAAAACGTTCCAAAACGTAGCCGTGAATCATTTGCAGCTGCAGGCTGAGTTTCATTCGAGGGAAACCGCCGCTTGCTTTAACTCTCCGCCGAGAAACATAGAGTAGGCCTATCTAGAAAATTGTTCATTCATACCCCCAAGTGCAGTAAAGATATTTTATATGAGTAGTTATTATTGTTATCATAATTATAATTCTGTGTGTACCATAAAAGCGGATGATGGAGGATGTATGGATGGCTGAGGCTGTAAATAATGGTCGTGGTGGAGGGCTGTAAAGCTGCCCCCTCTGTTCTGTGTCTGAATAAATAACATGTGTGCACATGCTCAGCGCACATCTACAGTCAACTGAAATCTGCTTTGTTCTCTGGTTAGTAGCTGATGTTATCATACAGGAAGTCACTGTAGTTTTATAGCTCTAACTTAGAGCTCTGAATTTTGGGAAAAATCTTATGTGAAGGGACAAGATGGGTGAATGCAACGAAACCTGCCAAAAAGCTGCAGACGACACACATCCCAGGTGTAGCTGCAGTCTGTACTGTATGTGCGTGTGTGCATTTACAGTACAGTACGTGCTTCCTATTTGCCATGTACAGTACAGGGGCCGATGCACAGATGCCCTGAGAGGTGCCATACGGTCGATGGCTCATTAGAGCTCAGATGGAAGACATGAATCAAAGGAGGAGAGGAGAGGAAACAATCAATCAGCCTAATGGGAATCCCCTGTGAGGAGTGTGGGCCAGCCTTCCCAGTGCAGCTGTAGCCATTTTAATATGTGACCTCCCAGCTTAAACAAGCCACCAAAACGTACCCACTCCTGCTGTAGCCGCAGCAACTGGAGAGCACAGGACGCACACCAAAATACACCAAAGCCCCCACAACAAGCTATTAGCGGGGGGAGGGGGGGCTCCCACAGAGTGGGGGGGGCTCCCACAGAGTGTGTGGGCGCCGAGTGGCGGTGATGTGGTTTCAAAAAGGGAGTCTGGAAGACCTGATGTTCTAACACGTCTCCGGTAGTCCCCCGCACATGTGTCATCCATATCCTTTGTACCAGGGAATGACACGCCGTTTAATGTGTGAGGCTATCAAAGAAGCAACGGGGACCAGATTTATAGTGTGGAGGGCGCCTGTGTGCTGGGAGGCATTCAGAAGTTGTGTGTTTACTCTCAGTGTGTGAGGTTGTGGTCAACGTTAAGCTGTCATTGTTGTGGTAAAGGGTAACATGGCACTTCATGAGGTCAAGGTTAGGTTTCCTCCCATAGTTCACCTGAACTTTCTCCCCTCCCACTTTAGTCTTCAGACAGCTTTCGTAAGCTTTGATCTGGCACACTGCATGATCTCCGCCTGCAGAAGACTACTTTCCTACTCGGCGAGGAGCAGAGCTTTAAGAATCAAGTTATGCTAAACAGAGGTTGATTTAAACCAGAGGTTGACCTCTGACCTGGGCTTAGAGGATAATGTCCCAGGCAAGGAGAGCAAAGTCCCGTTACCGTCCATGAATCAGGCCCCCACCAACATTATTTCAAAATTGCTTAGTTGCATGGAACTCCCTTTAGTGCTGAACGGACTTTCATAAAATTGATTTTCTGAGTACACCCTTTTAGCAGCTATAAGCTTGAAATATGAACCCTTCATTGCTGAAAGCATTTCATTTTTTTGCCCCTGTGACTAATGATCCAGGGAAGAAGTGTGTTTGAAATTCTCCTCGGCAGCCATTTCCATAATTAAACACTGCTAATTATAGAGCTTTGGCTGACTTTAAACAAACAGGCACAGTTGCCGAGCATGCTTTCACGCCTTCCATTTGGAAATTTATGCAAATTGTATCCGTATCGTGTGTTTTCTTAGATAGACTGACAACGTTAAAACACATCACTAATGCTCGCAAAGATCACACAGTAGCACAGCCGAGAGTAATACTGAGGAGAAACTGACAAGCCATTGGTGGTTTGGAGGAAATACCCTGAACAGGTATGATGAAGATCAAAGCTTGCACTGCAAAAGTATCAGATGATTGAATGTGTTCACATGCATGTGTGTTTGTGCACACATGAATATGCATTCATTCATTACCATGAGTACCCTGGTAGAAAAAAAGCCTCTGTCTTGGCCAACAAACACCTCTGTATTGTTGATTTTAATGCCATGATACTGCTCTTCAATTTATCAGCCTTTGACAGCAAGCCACTAGAAGCCATTATATCAGACAAATGAAAATTATATATGAAGATTAACATCAAGTCATTTGTTAGGGAGAAAATAACACTGCTAGAAAATAAACAGGGCACAGGACTGAGAGCTATGCTGCCAGTAATTCACATATCAACAGCATTTAAATTATTAAAAAGATTGGAAATCATAATTGGCCATATATTTTTCCCATTCTTCTCCACACAAATGGCTCGCCTGGGGTACTTGACATTCACCAGTGGTTTGTAATGTAAATTACAGAACGTATTTTCTCCATATCTTAACAGCGGATGGAGTGATTGACTACTGAATATAAGCAAGCTACAGGTGGGGGTCAATTATCATTTGAATAATCGAGCATCAGTGGCTGCCGAGCTTGGCTGTGAAGTGTGACACATTTTTATCTCTATGCATTTCAATGAAGTCAGGCTGGTACATAAAAGGTTATCACCTAGGAAACATATTTGCCTAGGCGCAAGTTAAACAGGCAAGTGAGATCAGCATAGATATTCAATTTAACCAGTCAACCCTGACCTATAAATATTTCAACAAAACCCAATGAGGACCCCTCCCTCTACCTCAACCCCCTTCTTTCCTGCTTTGATCCAATTCCATTTCAGCAGCGGGAGATACGAGGGAAGAGATGGAGGAAGGACATGGGGGAAAAGAGGGGAGGGTGTGAGAAAAGAAAGTCAAGTGTATTGTAGCTTATCTATTAAGTGAGCTGTTTAATGCATATGCCATCTACTCACACATGGGATGGGTGCTGAGTGGAGAGCGGGGACAGATTTACACTACAGGGCACTGGTGGCTCCAAAGTTGAGGAGGAGACATAGACTCATAATCTATAGTTGTGAGCTGACAAATCTGGCCTGACACGGTGCTCTGTAGCGGGTAGACTCAGGAGATGGGCATTAATCACAGTGTGTGCTCTGCACAGGCACAGGCACACTGGGGACACCTCAAAGTGAGCTGGAGGTTATACAGGCGAGGGGATTAATCAATACAGTCCCATAATAACAGCCAACCGCCAGCACTTAAAGCCCCACCGGTACCAACACACTTCGGCTAAGTCATCCAGACTCCAGTTCACAGACCTGTACATTTCCCATTCAAGACAGCGTGAAAGACATTCTGTAGTCAGGAACATGTAGACACCTCAGGCAAAAAGGAGGTGCAGATTCAATACAAATACATTAATTTCCTACCTTTAGCGTAGAAAGGGATCAGTATATGTTGTGAAAACAGACGGAAACCTGACTGACTGCTGATAATTACAAATATCGCCTTAATATCATTTCTCCAAGGTTGTCATAACTGGGGGTGAACAATGGTTGGACAATAAAATAATTTGTCTCAGAGAAGATGACATTCCTTTCTCAAAGGTGGGGCCGTTTCAAGCAATGAAAGTTGACATTACACCGTGTCAATAAATAAAAATAAAATAAAATAAAATCCACATTGGATGACAGATCCTTTCACATTCAAACACATCCATCTCGTGACCACACCTCTATAATGCCTTCGCTGTGCTGTGATTACACCACCGCCTCGCCAACACCAAACTGACAAGCCCTCTCAGCTGGGAGTATACTGGAGACAGGGTTAGGGGGCATGTGTGGGAGTTGGAGTGGGGCAGGGTGCGAGATAACTGCAGCCATCAGTGTGGAAAGAGCCCAAAAAACTGGCTCAAGTGTTCTGTCAATGGAAAGCGCCACCCCGCCCCTCCCTCTTCGTAGGAGTCTGCCACCCACAGAGACCTCGATCAGCAGCCCCCAGCCTGACAGCAGATCTGTCAGCCTTCCCGCCCATTCGCTTCATACAGTCAGCAAGGGCTGGTTTAGCAGGAAGCAGACAGTGTAGCAGGAGGTGAAAACTCCAGCTATTTGTCAACGTGGCGCCCGTGTCAAAATGTCAGGCCTGGGGACATTCCCCGTGCAGCTGGGCTGTTAGCTAAGGAGACAGGCCGTATGGTCGGAGCAGGAGCATGCTGTCACCGACTAGTCAAACTGCCGTAGACTGGCAATCAAGAAGCTCTTTTCCTCCCTCTTTATCTATCTATCACAACTCCCCTCCATGCTCTCACTGAAGCTTATCTATCTGCTGCTTTTTTCTTGGCCCATTCACTCTCACCCTGTCATCCTCACTTTCTCCATTTTTTTTAATCTGAATCTTTCAGTCCTTCACATTTCCCCTCCTGTTCATAATTCATCACCTGATCAAGCAACCTTCCTTTATCACTTTCCTTCTCCCAATATGGAAATGGAAATAGTTATTTTTGTTTATACAATCAAAATTATTGAACCGTATCTCCCTCTTTTCCTCTGCATTGTATTTTTTTCCCACAACTTTCAAATACAACAGGAAATAGGGAAGAAAATTGGGCTGAGCAAAACAAAAATAAGCTACAAGGATGCATTAAGATTCAGCCAATCACTGACAGGGTGCTGTTATTTCAAAATATTATCCTCACATTGTGAATTCTGTTGCTTGTGGCAGATTTACAGGTTGTCAAAAACAACTATTCCGTTTAAAATCTCATACGACGAAATAGTAAACATCTTAGTGTTTGCTTGAAGTGCCAAGTCTGGTGGTAATTTCATTGTCTATCAGCCTAGCTAAGATACACTCGCCCTGAAGAGTTCCAATCCCCGCAGCTTAAGAGCTGAAATAACAATAACAGAAAATCTAATCAAGTAACATATGAAACGTGAAAAAACAACATTAACTGTATTCATGAGCGACAAATTTATTGCTCTATCTCTTCTTAAGCTTCTTTGACTTGGCATTTACGAGGAGAGGATGGAGGATTTACTGTGGCAAAATGCAAACAGCGTATTTATGGGTCAAACACGGCCTAGCTGGCTTTATGGCAGATTATGCCCTTTTTTTCCAGAAGAGAACACAAATTCAGTTTGATAGTGGTTTGATAACATTTAATTCTGATTCTTAATAGGTCATATAGTCAGAAGGCTACAGGATTGGGGGTGTGCAGGTTGGGGTTGGCTGATCTTTCATGACAATTTTGACAATGTTGTAATTGTTTGTGCGTGGGTGTGTGTGTGTTTTGCCATTCTATCTCTCCATTTTTCTGTCCATTTCGTTTTTTTTCACACCCCTCCCAGTGTCCATCTGGTACCTTTGCTCCCCCTCAGAACGTGGGCCGATGGAATTCCCTGGCCTAATTAATGAGCAGACACTCACAGACGGCCAAAAGCTCACATGTCTGTCTCTGTGCACCACCTTGCCTCAGGAGGCCCTTTATTGAAAAGGGAAATAAATTAGATCAACTGGACAGAATTTACCAGCCAACAGCATGAAATGTCACACACTTTATTTTTATTTTTTTTGTAACCAACCAGAAGTATTAGAAGGTGATGAGAGACTTTTAAACTGAAGTTGCTGCTATTCAAAAAAATAATAATCGAAGCATTTTCATTTTAAAAGGCAATAGGCAATGGGAGGAGGGGGGATTTCATCCCCCTTGTTAGGAAAAATTACCAAAATGCATTCCATCTGTCATCCCATCGCTCCATCCCCTAGTAGCAAAGAGAGTGCAGGGCGGAGGGGTTGTTTAGTTAAATTTGTGACTCACTGATCCTTTATCTAACTGAAGTTTGTTCAAGAATATACAGTATGTTCTCAACCATGGATCTAAAATATCAGTAGCCTGACTGTGCTGTGTATTGATAAATCCACACAGCTGTCAGTAGCCCTGAAGTAGCAATTAGATTTGTGATTATACCTTTTTCTCTCAGTCCTGCCCATCAGTTTCATCTTGGATCTTTCATGTTCTGCAAACTATATCCTAGAAATATTCAAGATCAAAGTGACACGTAGCAATGTGTAATCACGGAAAAGCGAGAGGATCATAGAGACACACTGCTGCCTATAGTATTCCTGTAATATTCCTATAATATTTCTATGATCATTCAGTAGCATCTGTGCTGCTGAAAAAAAACACCCCAGACCAAGTCATATGTAACAAAATATGTTAGGGTAGACATAACTACATATATAGTTTTTACTGTAGATAGGACAATACCATATGGGAGGTGTACATGGGCGTGTGTGTTGATTGGTGATGTGGGGCGGTGGGGACTCCCATTAAATTTAACAAATCACAGACAGTCAAAAAGTACAGGTTTCTGTGTTTACTTAGTATTGCACATAATTCTATGCAATGCATGATTCTGTCATCAAATACTGCGCGATAAAGGTGCAACATATTAAAAGCACAGTATTAAATATCTCAATCAATCAAATCATCTCAATCAAAGCAGTAACGAAAGACAAGTTTGATAACATGAATCATCATGCTCCACCATGAATTAGCTATACAAAAAATAGTAAACAATACAGTGGCTAGCTAGCTAGCGGCATCCTTCTTCACTTTCTGATGCATTATCTGAGGGGAGTACTAAGAAGCCAGTGCAGAGCCGGGTTTTCTTTGTGTTAACTGTAATGTATTTATTTTACTACTAAGTCTTTATAGTTACAGTTTTATTTCTGAAGTGAACATTCTTGATACAGCATATTTAAACATTACAGTATTTTGGTCTGACACTGTCCCTAAATGGAGGACATGTGGACATCATATGGAAATAAGGAGGGGGAAATGTGAAGGGAAAATAATACAAACAGATACAAATACATAAATAAATTTAAAAATGAATAAATGAATAAATAAAATGGAAAATTAAATGAGAAAATAAGTAAATAGGGGAAATAATAGAAAGGTAAATGAAAACAGGAGCAAATGAAAGCAGAAATATCAATTTATGTCACATTTTATAAATTAATTAATGCCAACATTTATTTTTTATATTATTGTTGGTGTGTTTAATCGCATGTTTATTTATTTGTTGTGTCATTTATTTATTTCTTTACTTATTTTTCATTTTGGCAGTTTCCGTCTTCCATAGGATTCCACCCATGATCCTGAATAGAATAAGTGGCCACTAAAGATGAATGGGTTGGTAAAGATATGAATACATTTCTTTTTATTTGTATGATTTATCATGAAAGAAAACCTCTCTGAGAGTGGCAGAAAGGCAGCATGAGGCTAGTAGCTGCCAGGCCGCGCTCAGAGAGCCACAGGGGGATCTGAAAATCTTATCAATGATTTTATTGCCCTCTCTCTTTCCCCAAGTGCCAATTAAGTCCTGGATAGTTCACAAGACAAGAGTGTCTTTCTTGCAGTCTGTCTCCAGCAGAGTGGAAATGAACAAGAAATGCTGCGTTTAAAAAAATATTTGCCCTTTTCTTGTCTCCTTTTGAGTTGTGACATTATTAGTCATGAGGGACATCAATCATATCGTGAGATAATGACACATCCAGCCTATGAATCTTTCAGCTCCTTTCCCTAACAGGCATGCTGGGGCTGTTCCTGCTCAGCAGCTGCTGGAGCGAGGCTGTGCCGGAGCCCAGGCGGATTTGCCAACTCCTACACTTTGATCTCAGCTTGTGGAACAGATAGCTATGAGGCTGGGCCTGGATCTGGCTATGCTCGAGTCTCAAAGCTGCGCTGCACAAGGCACACAAACAGTAGCCCCACTCCCACAGGCCCACCTCTCCCCTTCCTCACACCCAGGACCCCTGTATATGAACCAAAACTGACCAAAAACTGCTGCAAATATGATATCATATTCAGAGTAGGAAGCTTCGCCTGTGTTTTCTTAAAAATGCAGAATGCTCAATTTGAATAAAATAAAGCAAAATAACACAATCTGATATTTGAAATTTTACAGTACAGAAATATTATGTGGCTAAAACAATTAAGTGGCTGCAGCAGTCGTATGTTCATGCTTTTGCAATTGTACAACTGTACAGCCATACTTCCATCCAGCCATCTATTTGGTTACAGAATTCAGGAACAGCCTGCTCCATTCACACTCCCTGGGCAGCTCCACTGACATACTTTTCCCTGGTAATGGGGCCACCTGCAGGTCTGTGCAGGGCCCCATCCGGACAGTGTCAGAGGGGAATGCAGACAGAGCAGGCGGTGATGAGGGTGGGTGGTGGTGCTGGGCATCTGTGACTGGCACCAGCATAAGAGCTCTTTCATTTCCCCCTGTTCTTCTGAGTGCCACGGGCACACACACAGAGCCGGGCATGGGTACAGACCAAGGCACCAACACATGTCAGGAAATACTTTCTCTGTGATCTGAGTGAGTGGGGCCCGAGTTAATGCTCTCCTGACATTTGGATTGCAATGGGAAAGCTGCAGAGGATGGAAAGAGAAAAGGATCATACAGAAATTCTAAAGGGAGACCACTAATTTTACCTGTAAACCTTTTCAAAAGGTTTTGCTGCAACTGGCAAGACAATCTGGACTTTATTCAGATTGTCTTGTGGTAACTTATGGTGGATGTTATTCCACTTATTCTTGCTTAATTCCCTCTTATTTTGCAACACAATATGACATGACACCATACTGCAACCCCAATTCCAAAAAAGTTGGGAAGCTCTGTAAAACATAAATGCTTTTTGACATATAAATTGAAAACAGCACCAAGACGAAACATTGAATGTTTTACCTCATCATCTTTTGTTTTTGTATTCTGAATTTGATGCCTGCAGCACATTTCAAACAAGCTAACAAGTTTAGTCAAGAAAGTTTTGGAATGCTCAAAAACACCTGATTGGAACCTTTGACAGATAAACAGGTTAATTTAGGTTTGAAAGGGGCATCGTCGAAAGGCTCAGTCGTTCACAAGCAAGGATGGGCCAAGGTTCACCGAGGATATTACTACTTCGTAAAACTGTTGGCAGTAAAGTTCGTCAGCAAATTATTGCTTTCTGTTCTTTTTTTTTATGTTTTACACAGCGTACCAACTTTTTTGAAATTGGAATGGATATGATACAATATACAACACAATACAAAACAATGTGATGCAATGTCATATGGTACAACATGACACAATACAAAATAATTCAGTAATACAATACAGTATAATACAATACTACACAATCTGATGTGGCATGATATGATACAACACGATACAATGCAATACAAGGTGATACAACATTATAGGATACAATAAAAGTCCTCCAAATTAAACGACAAAATAAATTGCTTTTCAGTAGAGCGACACATCGTTGGGACATTTCCTGACGTCCTATCGGGAGGACAGCATTATTTGTATGTGCCTTCCAAAAATGTTACAAATCACAGTTTGAAAATGAATCATTTTTAGGATGTGACAATGACATGATTTTAGGGAAACCCTGCCAGTTCTCAACCAGCTTTGTATCATTACAATGTCTTTTTTTTATGCAAATGAACAATGTTAAACATCTCTGTTTGCCTGCACCCAGAGCCCCCCACTCTAGGGCTGATGTCCGAATTTCTGATATGCTTCCACATTTTACAAAATGATAAATTACAATCCAACACATCATCAACACATGACACAATACAATACAACACCATACAATATGACATGATAAAATACAACATAATATAACACAATATGATAGCATACAACACAAACAACAACAGAACAAGTTAGGATATGGTACAATAAGATATGACAGTCGTCAACTGAATAACAACATCCAAATAATACATGTTGACTCTAAACACCCCGACACACTCATTCACACATTAATGATAGATATTCAACTCTTCACTAGGTGCAACAAAGAAAGAGTCATTTAACTGCCAAAGGTATGAATGAATGCTTCTAAAAAATTAACTCACACTAAGGATAAGACTAGAGTCAGAAACATTTTGTTCAGCCTTTCTAATTGCAGAGCGCTCATACAATAATTGCTTTTTAATTTGCGATTTCAAAGCAATAATAACGAAAAGAAAGCTCACAGCAGGAGCCCGATGGACATCAGTGATGAAAAGGGAATTCAATTAACAAATCCTTGGAGTGCCCGTTACCTGGGGTGTAATTCCCCTTAAACACCATCCTCAGTAGATAAATAGGGGTGTTAAAGAGAAAACACCATGCAGCCCTGACATGTTGGGCCCTTACCTTGAGGCAACTGTGCAGATTTATGGGTGTACTTTGCTCATTACACCAGAGAATAATCAGCCTTTTAAAACAAACCTATAATTCTCTAGTCCACAGGTCTATTCATATCATTTCGCTGCTCATCCTTCTGTAAATTTCAAGCAAGCATACCGCTCAATCTATTAGTATGTATGTTATGATTATTTATGTTATTATATATATTATTTATGGCACCTACTTGTATATACAGTAGGTGTAATTGCAAATTATACTGCATGTAGTAGCTCCTTTGCAATAATAATAATAATGATCAAATCCTCACTCTAAGGTTCATTTGTGCAAAGTTTAACTTTATAATCTTTAACTGATCACACACAAGCATGGAAAAGCAACACAAATAATTGATCATACATGCAACAAGATACTAATAAAATGATAGAAGATTTATAAATTTGCGGGTCCAGTACGTAACTATTCAACCTGGAAATATTATATAAAATAGTATTGATATTGAAATTTGTGACCAAATGCACATAATAATATCAGTCACGTGATATCTTCTCAGCAATAACTTGCTTTCATCTCATGAATGAGCCGTACTTCTTGTCGACAGGCCACCAAACACGTACGCACAGCTATACTCAGTTCACCAAACACTCCATCACTTAGAGCAGAAACCTGACCCTCCGTTCAGAACAAAGTGGAAAAACAGAGGCCGAGCTAAGAGGGAATCAAAAGGAGAACGATTTAGAAATCCAAGGGGATCAAATGGTAGCTTTATTAGGAGTCGAAGCCCCAGGGCTGGGTGGAATGAAAGCCTGGTCTGTACTGGGCCTAACTGGCCAGGTCAGGCGAGACACCCAGTGAGAGAGAGAGCACTCAGGCCTGGAGGAGCCTTCACACCGTCAACCAAACCCTCAGGGGTCATCCCACCCTCCTGCCTTAGCATACCACCGCAATAATGTCTCTCTCAACAGGTACAGTGAGCAGGGGGGCAGCCAGGTAACCCAACTCTGATGGGACCACTCAGTCTCTCTGTAGGCAGGGCGGTCATTTTATGTGATCATCGTGTTAGCTTGGTCGCTTAAGAGATGGCAAGCTTTTAAGTGAATGGGCTAAATGAGTGGGAAAAGAATTGCTCCGAGGAGGGAATGCAGGTGACAACAATTCAGGTCAAAGATTATCTCGAGTCTTGCAGGGGTGTGTGGAACAAATCCAATTTTTGCAGCCGGGACAGAAAGTAAAGCAGGCCAAAGAGGATATCATTCATAATTACAAGGCTTAGCCAAGGCAAATGCTCCCCCACAGAGAACTGCAACAATGGCCTTAATTACATTTTTTCCTCCAACCCCACCTCAAAGTAAAAACATGGATGACAAATTTGGCATTGGGATTCCAGCTCATGGCTACTCTCTGTGCCAATTTCACTTTTTTGCTGGTTGCCAAGACAAATCATATTAACACGTAACTAAAGAATACTAAAACCTTTTGGCTACATACCAACCTACCGGTGCCAGTAAACTTCATTAAAGCGAAAAATGCTTTTAGGAAACCTTTCCTCTGTTGCAATTATAAATAAGTTCCTTCATGGAGCCCCCCGTCATGGGTGGGCTAACAGCCCAGGGGCCACTGGCGTGCAGAAAAATGATCACTAGGCTGAATGGAAAGCAAGCCCAGGGAGCCAGCTCAAGTAACTGCTTTGTTACTGAATAAATGTCGCCAGCAACAAAGTTTACAAAGGACCATTTGTCAACATGTTTATGCAATAAAGGTCTATAACCATGGTGACGACAGCCAAAAAAAAGTGTCCATCGGGGAGAGGAAAATAGCCTGTTCTGACAAAACACAAAATAGCCTTGGTGGTAGCTGGCTAATAGTGCTTGGATTGAAGAGTACAAAAGACTCAGTGCTTGATCCAGTGTGAGCGTGTAAGGTGAGAAGCTTCCAAATAGTACAATACGGGAGACTCTTACATATTCCCGCCAAAGGCCTCTCTCTCTCCCTGCCGTCACTATTGATAAAAACAAAACTCTCCCTGAGTGGCTGTCCCTAATTAAATCTAACTTAAACACTCTGAATATGCAATTCATTAGAAGTGTTTCATAAATCTGGCAACGCTCACAATTTTTCAGCCTCCTTATAGACCCCAGAGGCATTGGGCAGGCACATAATAACATAATAATTTAGTCTTAAATTGCATTGTTAATTACTTACATTTATTTGCTGAAGAAGCACTCCCAAATCTGGGAAAACCTGCATGTTTTACCTGCCGGCAAACGCGCAGTCTATTGAGACTGATATAGACAAGAAAATATTCCAAGCTTGCAAACGAATATATTTGTGCAGATTGAGGTTTGGTTTCTATAAAAGTGGACACAGTTAAGATCTGCATTAATACAACCCTAAAGTAGTCAAAAGCCAAACAAAACTAAAACTAATTATTTGATGTTTTGATTGGAACTAGTTAAACTTATTTGTTTCCTCATCACAACAATCTTTGGTGCCATAAACTTGTAAAGTTTCACCACAAGAACACAGGAGAAAAGCCTTCCTTTATTATTTTTCAATTGACCTTGACCTTTCCTAATATGGTATGGTAGTTATAAAACAATTAAAGACAATTATCAGACTTGTGAAACCATATACTGGATTAAAGAAGTCTTTTCTGAATGTTGTGAAGATGTAAGCTCTGTCATGTCTTGTGTGTGTGTCAACATGTTTCCGCTTTGCACAAATTGTTCAGCAAGGCACTTTTCAAAAACGCTGCAGAACAAGAACTGTGGGTTTGGATCCATTGAAACTGTTCTTTTCATACCCTCATTAGATAAGGAGAGCTGCTGACAACCTATTAGGATCTTTTCATCTGCAGCTCGCCTCCTGAGACTTGCTCGAGACAGGGCCATGAATGAGGGAGCTGTTTGAAGAGGCCAACCAAAGGCGGTCCGCTGTCTCCTCGCCACTCCATCACTCAGTGACCCCTCCACAGGACACGCCAAACCAATCAGCAGAGAGGCCTTTAAAAAAATCACCCTACCTGTCCCAGGCGATCCTCAGTCAGTTAGCGGACCTCTCCCTGATAGGCAAGGCAGAGGAAACTAGAGGAAGGCGCTCATTTCAGAGAGGCCATTAATCTTTCTTTCCTTCTCTTTCTGACACCTGAACCAGAACCGCCCAGCAGCCAGCCGCTTCTTTGGACTCGTTGAGATCTGATCTGCAGGCGCCCCGCAGAGATCCAGCATCACCATAATACCTCAAAACACATGTATTAACACGCATGCATACCATGTTAAAAAAAAGGGAAAAAAAGACTATATATACTGATATAAGCATACACTTTCCTAAGCTCTCTAACAGAAAACCATCTGAGACTGACACTGGCAGCAAGCTGATCTCTTCCCCTCCTCTGTCTCACACTCACCCACACACCAATACATTTTTACCAGACAATTTCTCTCATTGTAGTCAGACACCAAACGGAAGGGAGTTGAGGGGCTTTAGAGATGACTTCCGACACTCACTGCAAAGACGGCACCTTAAAGATGCTCTTGAGGATGGAGGGGGTTTTGCCTAAATACACATTTGTTTGAACACACACAGGTGCGCTCACATCCAGATGTTATTCCTGTGTTACTGACACTAAAATGATGTTTCTCACTGAAACCCCTGATACTGATGCTTCCTCTTGAACTGGGTGGATGATATGATGACAGTAAGTTCAGAGGATGCCGATGATGCACAGTGATACGACAGCTTACAGCTGTGATACCTGTTTAGACAAACCCTCTGACAACAAGATGTGTCACTAAGCAAGGCTTTAGCACAGCCGATTCCCTCATAACAAGATGCGGATTTGCTTGCCTTAGAAGTATGGAGACTAGTCTCGAAGCCTCTCTTATGACAGTTAGCACTAAGCCACAATGTTTACACAGCCCCTCGGGGCTATTTCACTTTCCAGCACCAAAATAGCAGTCATCTCCCAAATCTTCTTTTGAGGAGAGAAAGTCTCATTGATGAGGATAAGAGGAGAAAGGGACAAGACAAGCTTGGGGATTAGTGGCCCCAAACTCCTGCACAGCACACTCCATCGTCTGGTACTGTGCACTGAGCCATCTTGACAGGAGGGGTCTGGCATTTGAGGAGGTTAGATGGGGTCATGGAGCGTTGCTCAGCAGGGATTAGGAGGCGTGTGGCCTCCTTCGCTTTTAATCAAACCCTTCCAATCAGGTCAGATTACAATGGGATAAGCAGCTTCAGCACATTGTGTGGCTAATACTCCTCTCTTGATGGGTCTCCTGCAAGTAGACAAGGTCAAGAGAATGCAAATTATTTTCATAACTGCTTTTAGTGCTTTAAGTAGGTTAGAGAAAAAGTGATTAAGCAACATCTCAAAATATTGTTATGCAGACTTTCGTATGGCTTTTGGCACACCCTTTTTCCCAATGGCTTACAGGAGTTTTCTGCACTCCCTTTACTTCATTGCTCTTTTTTTCATTAGTGTCCCTCACGGCAAATGCTCTGTCCTTTAATGCTGCACTTGTTTTGCACATTTGATTACAGTTGAAGTAACTTTATATCAGGCAAGGTAATGAAGACTGACTCTTGTTTGGTGTTCATCGACAACAAAGATGTGGCTGCCAGGTAATGGAAGTTCTCCACAGGCTTAATTGGCAAAGAAAAGAAAATCGGTTAATGTGTGAGATGAGTGCCGCTGCTGCTGGTTTGATTCACACATACCTCTTTAGATCCATGTCAGGCAGATCAGGGGTTTTGTCACAACTGACTGTTTTACTAGTTGTTTCAACTCTGCAGAGCTTTTCTGAAGGGTTAGGTAAACAGTGTTAACAAGGTAGAGGTTTTCATGGTCTGACTGAACAAAAGCCACAGCCGAGGCATTTTTTTTTTTTTTTTGCCGGCCCTACCATCCAGCACGATCACTATCCTTAATCTGGGAGTCAGGCCGCATACCTTCTGATTTCGCTGTTAGAACATGGAGAGAAGAGCGGTCTGTGGAACTTCAAAGGGGCAAGGGAGACGCACATGGCTGCTAATTTTTCAGACTGGGCATATGTGGCGGAGAGCTTGGATTTGAGGCTCTCCTCTTACTTCAAAGCCAGGCGCCTTAAAAGGTCTGGCTGTGTTTTGACGTGGATCTGCAGAGGTGAATGAGAATCAAGCACCCACTGCCGACCCTTCAGAAGTCAGGCTCACTATGTTTAAACCCCCCCCCCCCACACACACACACACCCTTTCTCCCTCTGCACACACTCTCTCCTCCCTGCCTTGACAAAGAGAAGAAAAACAAGAAAATTCAATAATGCCTTTGAGAGGCAGGATTACCTGAGGAGACGCCTGCACTGCTATGCCGCGAGTGAAATCTCATGTGCCCTCCTCTCCGTCTGCTCTCACCACACCCCTCCCTCTTTTCACTCCTCTCTCCCTTCTACTTCCCAACTTGGCTAAAGACAGCCCTCAAAAAACACATCAAAACTCTCCTTTGATGCCATGGCAGGCAATTAACCCCTGGAGTCCAAAATTACAGATTGCTGGGGATGTGACACATTTTGGATGGGTTGGGTGGCAAGTGTGCATGTGTCTGCTCAGGGGGGTGTGTGGGATTGGGGTGGGTGGGTGTATTGTTTGTTTGTTTTAAAGCAGGCTACTTCTTTAATGAAGTGATGCCGTGGCAGATTTGAGACAACCCATTTCTGTCAGTTTGAAAAGTAAAGTAGGGTAAACCTCTAGAGAAAGGGCTAGCTTCACCGGAGGAAGTGTTTGCACTCGATTATTTGTACTCCTGCTCACTTCTGATGAACAATGCTGCAATACAGAGGGAACAAAGGAGCCAGGCTCCTTGCGCATTTTAATTAAGTCGTGGGCGCAGCCAAACAATGATGAGGTCTATCCCAATTTCAACTGTGTTTTTGTGTCACTCGCTCTGCTTGTGTTGCTTTGCATGAAAAATAATTAGACTGGGATGGAACAGCAGCGGTGGATGGATGGCAGATAAAGCCCAGTGTTCCCTTGACTGATGTAGGTGATGAAGTACATTATATGTCACTGGGAATTAACACAAACTGAATGCCATGTGCAGCTTTGGCACTGTAAAATGATTTACAAAATGTCTCTATAAATGTCCTTCGCAGGGCAGGTGTGTAACAAGTCTTGCCAAGTAATGCATCGACACTGTGAGTTGTGACAAGCGCCACACGATGTGACAAGAATGGTGAGCCCAGTTATCCTGTGGGCCGTGACTGGTGACCCCTGGCAACAGGGGCTGTCTGTCTGATAGAGTGCTATGGCTGTTGCTGACACTAAACACATCAAAACACCTGAGACCTTCAGCACGATGAATTCAGCCTCAGCAGTCTGATAAAACACAGCACAGGCCAAATAACACTGTTATAGCTGAAAAATATGACTGATGAAGATGCGAACCCACACACATACACATCTTTCTGTTTTTGCTTCTATTATTCATGCGCGCCTGAACCTACCACAGCTTTCCCTCATGGTGAGTCCTGTTTGTAGCTTGCACCCACGGGTCTTTCACCTGCTAGCTTGAGAGTTAGCGATGCTGTCAGTCATGGAAGTGGGCGTCCTCAACTCTGTTTCACATATGAGGACCAAGAGTGCTTCTCTGTGCACTGTCAGGCACTCACATGCACAATTACCCAAGTTCAAGCAAACACGCAGCACTCTGATCTTGACAATTAGCACATATCACAGCGGTTGTGTACACAGCATAAATCTGCAGTTTTCTCGACCAATGAGTCATTTTTCCTTTCTTGCTGCAGACTCCCCTGCCTTTTTTTTATCCTGCCAGATACAGGAAAAGCCATCTGATCTCCCCAAGACATTGTTTTACGGAGGGCTTTTGCGCCGCCCTCCCCTGGCACACAATGAGATTACACAGTGATTGTAAGCATCTCAATACTGTATGACAGCGTCTTCCATGTGAGGGACTTACAATCATGTTTCATTAATTCAGTTTGAATGAAGCCTCATTTCAAGCATAGAGGAGCTTAAGAGTTATGTGAAATTAATAACATAACAGATGTCTTCAGAATATTGTATCTCTGGTATAAATAAGGGAAATCATTTTTTTTAAATGTATAAATAAATAAACAAAAACTTTAAACCTGCATACAACCAGGTTTACAGGGGTGGCTCCTAAGAATTCAAGAGCTCTTAGCTTACATCATGCACTGTAAGGTACCACGGGGGTTGTCAAGTGACAGATTTGTATCAAATGGCCTTATTTAACACTGTCTCTCGGCTTTAATGCTGGCAAGACATAGCGAGCATCGTGTTGGTTATTTCAATAGGATGTAATCACCCGGGGATCTTGCTGAAACATGGTATGCATTAGAGCTTTCCTTTTTTATTTTTCTTTATTTTCATGAGTTGCCATTACTTCTCATCTATTCTTTTCTTCTGTAACAAAATGCATCTGTGTTTCGAAAATGTCTCATGCACTTTGCTCAAGCTCGGGGAGCCCTACACAAGATAGCCTCAGGCCAGAACCGCTGTACTCCCTTTCCCTTTTGTATGCACTGTCTCTCTGCATAGACTAAATATGGGGACAAGTGCTTCACAGCCTACTGTCTTGCATGGCGCTGCCCTCCCCAGGTACTCCACCAGCGCAGCTCAAACAGAGGCAGTGGGGAGACAGCATTTCTCGCTTCAAAGCGGGGAGAAAGATAAATCATTCAGGTTGGGCTTTTGTTCCAATATGCCATGGAGCTGCGATCACAATCCCTTTTTCCACTCTCTTTGTTTTCAAACTAAAGCGTCTGGATGTGACAGGGAATCTGACTTCCTCTGCAGGTTGTTTATGCAGCTCAATCACTATAATTCTTCAAATTTGAAATGACACCATTGACATGCTCTCTTTTAGAAAAATGGAGCTGCGAGATCCTTTTGTGCAAAGATTGGCCACATGTCATTTAAGAAACAAGCACATACGCATACAGTGTATATAACCAAATACTTCAATATTGAGCTGGAGATAAATTATTTGCCGTTTCAAACTGTACATTAAAGGGAATGCAGTGACAGAACAATACAGTAAGTGCGAGTTTTGAGACGAAATGTGATTAAAATATAATTAATAGAAGTTCAACTGACAAACTGACAAGGATCACTGTTATTTTTCAAGCTATTTGAGTTGACACAGACATTGATTTACTCTATAATTAATTTAATCACATTTATTCTGCTCCACTAAGTCAGTTGAACCATGAATTCAACTTTTTTGTCATCATTACTGAAGAGGGCCTGGATTTATTCATGCTCTCAATTGTTGATGTGAGCCCTGTGTACGTCTTTGTCAGGCGAAGCTGCAGAACTCGTGTCTATGCCAGCCCGCCATCCAGCCTGGTTAAGTCATTTAAAGGAATACAATGCAAACAGAAAAAACAATAAAGGAAAATCTGAGTTATTAAATTGGATATTGCGGTAATGCATAATCTAACTTCATCTCAATGGATCTGATTGAAATTCTTTGTTTAGCCAGAGAGAGCTGAGGCACTCTAATAATTGAAAAACCAATTCAAATTTATATGAGAGCTGGGTCTATGCAAAAGTGGGCGGATGGAAGAATGAGGTGTAGGGGTGCATTAATCTTTATAACGTTATTATTTTTTCTTCATTTCTAGAATAACAATTGTCTGCTGTATAATAGGATCAAAGTGAGTTTGCTAATAATGTCTGAAGAGGAAGGGGCTTACAGTATGTCAGTCAAACACTTTCTAATAGTGTCTAATTCAGTCTGAACTCAGCAACCCTTTGCGCTGCTCGCTCCGCTTTACACATCAATGGACACGGTGGCCCTCCAGCTCCTGCCGAGAACATAGTGAGACAGAGTAAAGCACAGCATTGTGCTAAACTGTCTTTAATCTATTCACTGCTAGGGCTCTGCTAATGTTCAGTGTTTCTGCTTTATAATTACATCCAGACAACAACTAGTACAACTCTTAACATTCATCGTACATCCGTGCAACATCGCACCATCGCACCACGGAGGCTGTAAGGAGACGGTAAAAGAACCCAAGCCTTTTTTTCAGCAGCCTGCACACATTCAAATTTTTTCTTTGATTGACATCCAGATACCACAGGTCAGGAGCAGGTGGTGGGCAGTTGAAAGTGTATCAACGTGACACGGTGTTCATTTACTAACAGGGTAAAGAGGGTAACGGGGTCCAGGAGAGGGAAAGTGCTCCTGCTTATGGACCCTGGGGTGATGTTTGGAGAGACATGGAGCACAGAAGCTCTGGCAACTTGCCAGCACTAACTGTACTTCTCCCGCTTCTCCCTGCTGAGAGAACATCCATCTCCCTCCCCAGCCTGACACTCCGTTTATTCCCACATACATTTGTCATGTCCCCAATCAACTGGATGAATAGAAATGCTGTGACCATGATGGATGGTGATTCTAATCAAGGCCAAAAACAAAAAAGAAAACCTACACTCAACTTGAGATGATATTTTGCTTTTTCCCCACTCTCTCTGTTTATCTAATAAGAGGATATTCCATCCTTCTTTGTTTTTTTTCCTGCTGATGGTGAGTGATGGCCTTTACAGCCACTGTCAGTCAGCTATAGGTCACCTGACAGCAAGAGACACGGAGAGAGGCAGGGTATGGAGTGGGGGCAGCTGAAGTAACTATGGACCCAGGATGCTTTTGTTTGTTTGTTTGCTGTGTTTAAAACAAAGAGCGCATGGCATTGAGAATTCCATCTGAAGGAACTCCCCTCAGAGATTAGTTATTCAAAGGCATGCAAATGACATTGCCATGTGCTGGTTTACAAGGGGGTTGTGTTCATTTTGGATCTGCTTAATTGCTTCATTTCTAAAATAACTTCTCTGTTGTTTACCAGCACAATACAGATAAAGGCTGTGAACAGCAGAGCTGTAGTGCATTTGGTGCATCCTTTTTTCATTTTATTTTTTTAATTTTATTTTGCATTGTGTGTGCATTATTTTCTCAGGTTGGTCTACAATGTGTTTATCAAAAATTCAGAGGTTGCTTTTTAAAATACATATAATTTCTGCATGAGGTTCGTTTGACGGCAATATTTCAAGCTAATAATATAAGCTAATAAAGAAGTAAAACATATCACCTCAGGATGATCTTTTCTGCATTAAAGATCATTTTGTGCTTCAATTTTGGATAGTTTGTTTAAGAATGAAATACATTTATTTTGTTTATTCACATCTCACTCAGTGAATTGAGCAAATCGACCACATTAGAGGTCATTTTAGACACACCAGGACAGTTTTGGTGAAATTTATTTAATTTATTTCTTGTTTGAATGAAGTGTGTTTTACGATGAGTTAACAAGGCATTTAAGCTCGTCTTAGTTTGGTAAAGGAGAGAAACTTAAATTCAGAGGTGTACAGTTATATTTTTCTGTTTAGTGAGTTTGTTTTGTTTACTCATTAGCCTACATGCTAAGAGAGCTTGGGATACTTAGCTTAACTTTTTTAATTTATTGAATAAAATTTATTTAAAATTTAAATAAGACTTTCAGTGTTTTGATCCTTTGAGGTTGCGGTAGCTGGTCAGTGTTGTAGCAGGCTAGCTGATTGAGTTAGCAATGTCAGCAGCTATTAGTTTGTTTCCACAGAGCATAGAAAAAGTATGAGCACACATGTCGTTTTATGTTCAAGGTCCCATATCATGAAAATGCATTTTCATTGTGTCTTGTGTTTTTTATAAACTTGTAGGTGTAATTAAAAGCTGTAAAAATCTGAAGTTGCTTACTACTGCAGTTCCTCTACCCCCCTCGCCACAAGATGGCCTCACAGCTTTACGAGCCAATAAGAATTTTAGCCGGTTTCTACATCGAAACCGGATAACCAATAGTCGTCGAGCTAAAAAATCTCATAAGCCCGTCTCCTCATTGTCCGCTTCTTCCAACAGTTCCCATGTAAGTGATTGAGACAAGTGCGAAGAGTGTAGCAATGTGACTGGCCATGAAAAGTGTATTATTTCTGGCTGCAGTGCTTCATCCAGATCGCTGCACAGCCTTCCAAAGGAGAAAAATGTTGCAGAGAGATGGATGGATTTTATTTTTGGAGATTTGCCTCAACCGCGAGTGTTTGGCTGCAGTGTGCAGGCTACTAAGTGAGTGAGTGGGAAAGTGAGAGAGCAGCAGTGTTTATCCGTGCTTAGCCAATCAGAACTTTTGCTCATGAAAAGTAGGTGGCTACTTCCATTTAGCAGCCAAATCCGACCGTGTTTGGCAAGAAGAGACAGAGGCACTCTGGAAAATCAAATCAATATATTTATTTTCAATATATACAGTATATGAAGTTTTTTAGGAAATCGAGATCGCAATGCTAATTTCATTTCCATCAATGATAATTCCCATTATGTGTTAGCATCAAGCTAATGGACTAAGCGCTAGTTATTTATACATACAAAATTGATTCAGGCATCTGTTGGCTACACACGTATGTCAGTTTTGTCACTTACTGGTCTTTAGCGAGAAGTTTTATTTCAGACCTCGGAAGGAAGTTCTGCTCTGATTGAGCTTCAGAATTGCTTGGGAAAAAGTAGCTTGTGAGGACGCTTCCATGCTACTTATCAATAAAATAGCAACTGAAAAGCTATTTGATTCAGAAAACAGCACCGTCACCCTGTGCTATTGAGAAATGTAGTTAAGCTATTAACGTCGCTACTGCCCAACATCAGCTACTTGTCTTCATTGTTAAACAACCACCATTGAAGATGAAAATCTATCTGACGTGACTCAGTTGAAACGTCCATGGTCGAGGTATGTTTCAATGTTTTATTCACTCCTTGTTTAGTCACGTTCACCGACTTCCTTTTTCACTCTCTGACTCTCTCCTAAAAGTTATAGCGACAGGTGACCAAAGGTAACGCACCGTTAGCTTGAGTAAAATTACAGATCTCTCTGGGTTTGAACATTTTTTTTTTTTTTACTTGGGAAAATATCTTTAAATCAATTTTGTACTACACTACAAACGCAAGACATACCTTTGTAGTGCAGTATTGCTGTGACATACAAACAAACAAAAAACCCAACAAAAATCCACATTTCCACATCCAAGTCAGATAAAGAATGTGAGTATGTGAATATTTGTCTTATGTGCGAGATTAAATGGAGAAAATGATTGTCAATGGGAATAACCCGGGGGAGGAAGTTCAGCTGCACTTGTGTCGAGGGAGTTAATCACTTCGGTTAGGTGCAGAAAGGCCAGATTGAATTACAAGAAAGCAACGCATCTCAGGAAGTAAGCCATGCGTGACATGCCTGCACTCCTTTTAAACATGCAATGCCAGCAGGGGCCTCAGCATTTTAAAATCATTGAAAAGAATCAATTACTGTAAATGCAACAGGAGCAGTCAAGCATGTAACACATGACATATCTTCGCATTTCAGTTTGGGGAGCCTAAAGCAGCATTTGGACTTTCTGTTGTAGGTTAGCCAACATTATTCTAAACTGATACCCATAATACATAGCACATACATCCCCTCAACAATGCTAGATACATGTCTAATGCATCTTTTGTGGAAGACTAATATCAGCCAACAAAGAATGTCAGACTTGTCATATAAGATACAAAATAACATATAGCTACATAATGTATTCAGCTGTCATTCAATCAAATGACGGCCAATTTAATGGAAAAAAGATAACGGCATGGCAGTTTGTGGTACCTACCTTATTTTGAAAGCAGTATTTTTTTTAAACTCAATTAATGAAACCTTGTAGCATGTCCACAAACCAAAGTCTCCAGTGAAAGCTAGTGTGAGAGCAATGGTTTTTTGTAATGCTGTCCTCAACTAAGCCTTTCAAAATAACCCCAATATTGCTTAAATATTCCTATTATGTACAGCACATAACCTGCTTTACTTTCAATCAGCCCAGAAGCCTTGCTTCAGCTTTATATCAGCAGTGACATGCCAAATCCCATGTTAAACGAAATAATAGATAATAAAAGGAAAAAAATAAACATCATCCCGTGGCCAAGGCCTAAATCTCTTTTCCATGTCCGTCCTGAGTGGACAAGCAATGTTATTTGTTGTGAAACAAGGCAAGGACAAGGATCAGAGCTCCACTTTGGGCACCATCTGAGGACTGAACCACTGTTTTCACATCATATCCCAGTGTATACAAGCTGTAAACCCACATTGGTATGGCCTGGGCCCTTTGTTAACACTTGTATATTGGTCCTCCTCTTGATCAGACATACTCACAAATATTGATCGCTTCAAATTTTTTGACATTGCTCCTATTGCCAGAACAGCAACCTTGAAAAAATAAGAGGTAATGCAGAAGAGGATTGCCTGTCTAGCTCTGTCTCTGTTGCAGAATGACCCCCCCCCCCCCCCTCCCACACACACACACAAACACACACCCCTCCTCTTCCTCAGTGCCTGTGTATGCTTATGCTGGCTGTTCTTGTTTGAGGGGCATTGCTTGATCATTCATTATTAGCTCATGTCTGTCAAACCAAACAATGGATAGACTGCTCAAAATTGATGACTATATAGAAGTGCATATGAGCAAAAAGGCTTTCATTTAGTGCCCTACTCTCCATGTAGGAGGTGACAGCCAATGATGGATATGACACTATACACCAGATTTATCTTGGAAATGGAATAATTATGCACTTAATGCATGACTGGTGGTCTGCATTTATACTGATAGCTAACAGGGAATGCAGCAGGATACGCAGAGGGGGTTGGACAGTAAAATCCCTGAGGTTTTATAGCCTTAGGCCTCATTGGAAATCTTTAACAACTGGAAAATACATTTTCTTTGGTCAAGGTTAAGATACAAGTCTACATATGCCAAGTGACACCCTGACAGTGTCACCTCCACAGGGACAGTATGGCTCATTGCAAGGTGACCTTAGAACAGCTAATGGTGACTAATACCCCTGTAGAGAGAAGCTAAGGGTCATCACACGCCACACCACTTACAGGAGAACGACACAGAGACACCAGCGAACACGATCAATATGCTGCATTACAAATTCCTCCATCTTTCTTTGTTCCTCTCTACAAGATCAGACGCGGTGGCACGTAATGTAGAAATAATGTAGATTTCCATCCAATCTCCTGTGAAGGCAGAACACAAACACCTGGCATGTATAAATGCTCACTGTTTCAAAAGAACGACTTTCCATTACAAGTTCTCAGTTTGGCTGTTGCTCAGGGAACTGAACAAACAGTTTTACATGCAGTGCTGCCTTTATAATTGAATGTGCATTTCCCAGACATCAAAATGATCTGAATCTTGCGGTGGAGGCCTCTCTCTTCATTTTACCTCAGCCTAACTTCAGACACCGGTTTCTGTTCTCATACCATGGGGGGAGGATGGAATCCCTCTGTAGTGTCGCTGAGTGTTTTGTGTAACACTAGACAAATAATCCTTCTCTCTCAGAGGCGTGAATGTATTTTACAGGTATCCGTCATCGAAGTGTCAATCCTGCCGGCAGATTTCACACGCCACTGGCACCACCGCACCTCTGCCTGCTCGCTTCCTGATTGCATAAATACTCCCAGTGACACAGTGGACTGCATCCAATTCCACAGCTGCTGAGACATCTCACATGCACAAGTGTTGGGGGAGAGAAAAAGAAAAGAAACATTAACTCATAAACACACCAGTTAAGGACAGGGTGGGGCTTTCATCCGCAAGACTGGCTTTAAACTCATGAACTTGTTCTTCCAAAAAAAATATACAGTATATATATATACAGAGAGAGAGAGAGAGAGAGAGAGAGAGAGAGACAGAGAGAGAGACAGAGAGAGAGAGAGGTGCTGCTGTACATCGTCAGCATACAAATAAGCAAAGCTGAGAAATGTGTTATTTGGGAAAAGGGTCATCAGAGTGTGTAATAGCTCATATTAGGTAAATACTCTGTCTCCACACCTCAAAAACAGCAACTCTGTGATTAAAGTAATTGTGGTCATTAGCCTTGCATGTTTTTAATAATAAATTCCCAGAGGCTTAGGATGATTACCCTGCTGTGCTGAGGCCCTTTGAAAAGCCACAAATCCACCCTGGCGCTAAGCTATGTACAACTACAAAATGTTATAATGCCAAATTCCAGGTACAGGATGATGAACAGCAACTGAATGGGAGAAGGGTTCCAATCTATCTGGCGGGGCCCTATTCATTTCTGCTCATGTGGTTTTAGAAGTGTGCGGTGGTGGTGCGCTGCTGTGCCTTTGATCAGCTGATGGAGACAATGCCTCTCTCCTCAGTCCTGTGGCACGGGGTTTTACCTGCTGCTAAGTCAGGTATCACAGCCGGGGACCGAGCACCTTAAAGAGCCTTTAACCCTCCTCTGGATCAGGCTGACATGATTCATGTGGGCTGGGTGTGGATTTGTGTCCCTCTGTGGCACAGCGTCTTTCATGTCAGGCTGTTTATGAGAATATGGAGATGGGTTTTGCGTGCTTGCGGGTGTTCCTTAAAGCAGCGATACGACCTCAGGCTGGGCTTGATCCCTGACGAGTCAGAATCTACCTCTCGATGAATCTCTTGTAGCACACTTAATACCCATAAGAACATGGTGCACAAGGCCCCTCATCTTGGTAACAGAAAGGAATTTGAGAGCAGATTAATATTATGAACAGTAATATTCCCCCGGCGGCATCTGCATGCGCCAGGGATTACAGGGCTCTGGGGTGATTACCGGCAGGGGAAGAGGGGTTACATGTCCAAAAAACTTTTCATCTTCACCCAGGGCACAAGAGCACACACATAGGAAGACATATAAACACATAATAATAGAATGTCTGTATGTGTGCATGTCTGCTTAAATCTGTGCCTTGTTATGTTCAGAGGTACTACTGTATATGATGCATGGATCACATGTTTTTATATATAAACCCACCTTTTGTCTCATATTTAAAAAAAAATATATTGTCTATCATTTCAAGATGAAAGCCAAAATTCTGCATTCCTGCACGTAGACACATATTAATAAAAATACCAGACAGACTTCATTACATTGGGCCTAGCCTATGCTAGATTCAGGCCTGTCATTTTTTGTGCACATTATTAATAATGATTTACCACACTTCTAATCTTTACAGCAGCGCTTTTTGTGATTATTTAATCTCACGTGTGAGTGGACTATTAGTTTAGTGAATTAAGAAAGGAAGCATACAAGGCGAAAAGTAGCAAAGCTAATCTCCCATAGGACGGCATCAGAGATCCCTCAGGGCTCCATATCCGTCCCACTGTAGATATCAGTTTTCTGTGAGGCATGAAGGCCTGCCAGGCCCCACTCTCTCTAAGCCTCATTATTCCCCTTGCCACCGGGCTGACGCCAGGCCACGCGTGCAAAGCAAGCCAAGGAAATCGCCTTCAGGACTTGTCTTATGACAGAAGACCCAGCAATTTCCTCCGCACCTTTTGCGTGAGGGTAAACACAAAGTCCACTTTAGCCATGTGCAACCAATAAGTTGGCCTAATGAAGGCCAGACCGTCGGCAAAGGGGGGCTAGAGAGGGCTGAAACGGGTCTCTCATGTCTGAAATTATCCCATGGAAAGTGGTCTGACACGCTGTTCTGCTGCTAGGTGGCGGCATGAAAGAAAAGAAACAACACTGTTTCCATTTAGAGTTAAGTCGGAATCACAGTGCGCCAGAGATTGCACACATTTGTGAGGGAAAAACAGCAGGATATTTCCCTTCTTTAGACTCTAATGTTGACTTTGTAGATTCCACAAGGTCTCAGGGATTGAGTAGAGGAAGGAAGGCAAGGGGCACTGCAGTACACTGCCACGCACAGTCTGAGTTTGTCAGCAGCTCATAGGCCTGAAGTTCAAAGAGCAATCTGACAGAAAAGCTGTCTTGGCAGTGGCTTCCTCCTGTGTGTTTGCCAGTAGACTGCTTCCGTCGGACTGCACCCAGTAGTCATCAATTAGAAAACTAAAGGGTGCCATTCACACACAAGCACAGCTATTATTTGGGTGTGATTTGAGCAGACAGCATTGCAGAAAAGATTGCAGGACTACAATCATATGGGACTAATAACAACAATGTTATACGATAGGTGCTTCCAGCGTGCAACGTTCCTCGCTGTTTGTGTTTCAACAACTTCTCAGCAAAACAGTTCAGCTAGTTAAATATATATATATATATATATATATATATAACTTGTTTAACTTTAAAAAGTTAAAACAACTTGTTCTTTTTTTTACAGTGCATATTTAAGTTGTGGCCTATAACTAATTTATTATTTGGAAGTAATACATCATGAAGGTGACGGTAACCCTGTTTAAATGTTGATAACTGGATAACTCAATCCAAGTGTGATTGGAAAACTGGATCTATTTTTGCTCAATACTTGTTTAAAGATTATTTTTCTCTAGCCATTGATTGATTGGCTACTTCTGCATCAGTGGAAAGTGCCAAATTGCTATGAAATAATATTTTATAATAATGCCTGAAAATAGCACATTATTTTTACTATGTCACTTTTGTCAGGCTGCTTTTTAAAGCCTTGGGTTATAATCAATGCTGTTGGAGGAGTCCTTCATAGTGATGAACCCACAGAGAATCATACCGCAACTCTGCAGTTTTATATGGGCGTTTTAGCTTCTTCTAGCACAATGTTTTGATTCTCCAGCCCAAGTACAAAATCACACAGAAATTTAACTTAACATAAATATATATGCTTTGTTATTTCAATGTAATTAAACTTGGAATTTCTATTTTATTTTATTTTTATTTATAAACAGGAGTTCCTCTAACTTGAAGTATTTTGACTTGAAATGATGAGTTGGCTCAATACTGTATAGAGTTCAATCAACTCATTAAATTTAGTTTGTAAAGAAACATGATCAGAATATTAGCAGACTTCCCAGCATGCATTGTTTTGGAGTTAAAACTCTCAAAAGGAAATGAAGCACTGACTCTCCAAACTGAGAAAATGTAAAAGGAAATCAATTTTGTTTGTAATGTTCTTCAGTGTGTAATTCAACTTAATAAACAGTACAGAACATGTTTTCTCACCTTCAGTTGACATAACCAATGGTTTCACAAAGAAGACTTTGAACTATTTATTCAACCAACATTAAGTTAGCTCACATATTTAAGGCAGAACTTGAATTACATTTCAAAGGTGAAACAGCCCAAAATATTCAATCTCACTGCTTGTACTGGCATCATTTTTGGCTGTAGCAAGAAGATGTTTTTGAGAAAAACAGAAACTGTTAGTACTATATACTGCATACCAAACACTAAACAGCAGCCAGACAAATTAAGAAATAGCTGATGAACATGGTGGAGCATTTAGCAGCTAAAGAGACAAATATTTTCTTCAGGAGGTAGTACAAACCAAACCAAAGCTAAAAAGAGAGTGAATATTGGTAAACCTGCCAGACACAGTGAATGCTGGTGTTGCTCCATATCTGCTCAATGTGTAAATAGGCAACTGTTTACATATCAAGCTAACAGGTTTGCCATACTTAAAAGGTGGTAATATGTCAGTGTACTCACAGCTTGTTTCTGCTGCCCCCGAGTGGGCAGAGAAAATCAGTTAATGCGGGTTCAAAGAGTCCAGTATATGTGAATTTCATTTGTGACATTTAAATTACTGGGAAAAAATAAGAAAGCAAACATGTAAAAATAAATAACAAAACTGTTTAACTATGGAACATGAACTTAGGCTATATGTATATATATATTTTAAAGGTATAAGATAAAATAAGATAAGATATTCCTTTATTAGTCTCACAACGGGGAAATTTTTGGTGTTACAGCAGCAGAGTGGATAGCAAAATAGAAAGGAGCAGCATCAATAAAATAACAATAAATAGTAAGCAAGCAATATAAACAAGAAGAAATATAAAAAGTATTAATTTAAACAAGAGGAAATATAAAAAGTATTAACAATATATACAATATAGACAGACTCAGCAGTTGAATTTGGACAATTGCAGAGTAGAAATGTTGATATTGCACATTTAAATTAAAATTGAAAATTCACCTGAGTGAAATATTGCACAGCGTGAAATGACATTACACCTGATAGATTACAACTCTCATTGATGCTTTAACATAACAATGAAATGAAACAGGCTTTTCGTGTTAAATACACCAAAGTCACTAAGATATATTTTTGTAATTTTAAGCCTAAATTTAATTCCTTACCATTACAGGTATCATTATATCTATAACAGTGGTAATTTGATATTTTGGGAAATCTGTGCGTCTGCTTTAATTGGAAAGAGAAAAGCACTAATATCTGTAAGGTAAATATAAAGCTAAGCTAATTAAGATAAAAAACAAGATAAATTGTATTTACACTTAGGTATTGGTAGAAATTAAACTAAAAAAAAGATTAAACGTGTTAACTAGTGAGCTTTGGAGTGATTTGTAGGATATTGTTACCTTTGGACAGAGCCATGCTAGCTGTTTCCCCCTGTTTCCAGTCTTTATGCTAAGCTCACTGTCTGCAGCATTAAAGTCAACATTTAGTCATGAGGGTGGTATCAATCTTTTCATCAAACTCTCACCAAGAAACAAGCGTTTTTCTCTTTTTTTTTCCAAACTATTGATCTACTCCTTTTAATTATGACCTCATACTGTATGACAAGTTATATAAATCCTTAATAACTGGACAACCTATGTTTTTATTGTCTTGCCTCTTCCCATAAAAACTGCCTTTGTCTTCTTAACTGATCTCCTGTTGGTTTACATTTGTGAATGATCCCACCGCAACAACAAGAAATACTTCATATTAAACAGGTCATGCCTTTGAAGCTCCAGTATGCAGAACATCTATAGGATATCTGGGATATCTATTGGCAGAAATGGAATATAATATTCATAATTATGCATTCATTTGTGTATAATCACCTGAAACTAAAAATCCTGTTTTCGCTACCTTAGAATGAGCCTTTTATATCTACAGAGTGACCAAGTCCTCTTCCACGGAGTTGCACTGCCATGTTGCACAGCCATGTTGAGTAGGCCAGAACGGACAAACACTGGCTCTAGAGAAGACTTTTCATACTTTTCACTGCCGTAGATTCTCCTACATGCTTGGAAGGGGTTGGTGAGTGGAGGGATATTCAGTTGGTTACAGTCTACAACCTCACCACTAGATGCCACTAGCAGTGTCCTATATACTCAATAAATCTTCGAGGCTTTTCTTTTAGACAGGCTCCTCCAAATGCAGCCCAATGCCCAAATGTGTGGTACACAACCAGTGTTTTTTTGTAGGCCCAAATCTCTTCTTTTAGTTCTGATGAGAGCGGGAACTCACAATGATGCTTTGGTAAATCGTCTGTTGAGTCTCACAGAGGAGGGGGTGCAGGTTTAGCCTACACCCCCTGATATTGTAACTTACGGACCAAAAATGGTCACTTTATGTCTCTTGCTCTTTGGTATCCCCCGATCACCAGGCTTGTGGGAGCATCTTCAGCCAAGTGACCCACTTGGAGTGAGTGTAAATGTCGCTTCCACAAACACTTATGCAATGCCTTTCACATTCCTTTAGATCTTCAGATAGCTCATGCTGTTGGCACCCGCTGAGACTTGCCGGTGTAGAATGTGGGACCAACTTCAATGGGCGTAGTGATCAGTTGTGAGCCCCACAAATCCCACTTCCAAGGTCCTGGCTTAGCTTGAGGTGTACTTTGAATGCTTAAGGTCCCTCTTATACCTCGGTCCTTTAAGGGAAGCACTTCACCGGTCGGATGCAGAGCACAAAGGTCACGGCTACAAACTTTAATTAATCTGGGTCAAATTTACTACAACTACTAGTTCAGTCAAAAGTAGACTTGTGATGGGAAATCTACCCTTTCATGGACTTCATTAGGTGGAATTATCATAGTCCAGACTTTAAAGATGTGTGGAGGAAGCCCGAATGGTTTGAATTGGTCAAGCCTTAGCTTTCCATGCATTGCCTAAAAGATTTTCTATAGGCCAATGCAAAGCAAACATGTCAGGTGGTCCAAATTTGTTAAAACAAACCTCACATTGTCTATTTCCATTGCCTTAACCAAAAACCTGCACTTCAGCTTGGGTCACAACGTCAAGTTAAAACACAGAGACATGAAAAGCAAAAAAGTATGGGGTTTGAAATTCTAATACGACAAGGGAGAAACCCTGTAATTCTCACCGTCAACACCAAAGGTGACTGGCTTGAATCTTCCCAATTTAAGACCCGTACTTGAGTTCAAAGTGTTTTGCTCTTGTTTTCTTGGCCCTGACCCATTATCACCCGCAGGCACTCCACTGGATGAATCACAATTAGGTTAAAGGGTTGGAAATTGGGTTATTGGAGGTTGTCTCAATTTATTTGACAAATTTAAATTGAAATATTTGAGAGCTTGAAGGTGCTCTGGGAACAGGAACAGCTGTAGTTTTTAAGTTTTAAGACCTGGTATGCATTTGAGTTCAGCTTTCTGGCTGCCATTTGAGTACTTGCTGATACATTTTTTCATTTTTGTGGCTTGTATTCTGAGAACTTGGCTTGTATTCTGGGAAGTGAGAATACTTCACAGTGCATTTGGGTGGCTTAACTTAACTATTATCTTCTGATTAGGTTAGAGACATCCTGTCAAGTTTCCCGGCTCACATACCTGGGCACCAGGCAATGACCTGGCTGCTTTCTTGTGCAGAGATCTAGTTGGCTGCTATTGGGCAGCTGGGGTAAGCAGCCCATTCACAAGGGGAAATGAGCAGCTCTTGTTTTTCTAAAGCCCTCCAAAAGCAAGATTAGAGGCCCAGCAGTAAACTTTGACCCTGAGATTTAATATCGCTTCGTAACAACGAGTTCCCAAGCGCTCTAGGTGACAGGAGCAAACCTTTACATGCTTGCACCATGAACCAGGTCAGTTGCCGAGGATTAGCGTGATGTGTGTGTATGCTCAGTTTGGGACAGAGGATAAGGCCATTGAGAGAAAATGATCCTGCCCTGCTGTGGGTATTTTGTTGCGCATACAGGAGCTTTGTCAAGAGCAGCATAGCAGGTTTAGAGCAATCCATGGCATGGGATTTTGTGATTTCACTCTCCTGGTACCAATAAATCCTCCTCCTTCTTATAATGAGTTATGAAGTATTTAGGTAAATCACTGCTTCCTCTGTCATCCCCTCCCCATCTGCAGGCCAACAGGTGACAGATGATGAGGCATCGTGTAAGGTAGGATCAGGTATCCGCAGTTTTCCCAAAAGTGAGTTAAAATACGATGAGATGTCAAAGGTCCTGGATTCCGTACAAGCTTGGGATGTTCATCCCCTGAGCCAGACGTATCAAATCTCCAGTCTGTCCCTCCCTGATGACCACACAGCCGCTCACTGTTTTAAACAAGGGGCCAGTACAAGGGCAATGGACAGCAGCCCAGTACATACCTATGATGATACAGTTGAGTACAGTTGTACTTTTAAAGGCAGCATTGGGTAATTTGACCTTAATTGCCCTTGGAACAATTAATACAATTTCCCTTTATTTATGGTGGTCTGTAACTGTCAAAAAAGTGAAGTTAGACTTTTATAAACAGATAAGAGATAATCCAAGCAGAATTTCATTAACTATCAATGGCATTTGAACAACAGTTACATAATCATCCGACCGAAAAATCTAAAAACAAAAGGTGAAAGGCAGCCAGTGAGACAGAGACGCAGCTAGTGAGTCATTAACAAGGATAAAAAAAAGAAAGAGATATGAAAAGCAGGCATGACGGTAGCAAAGAGGCACAGATAACGCCAGGCCAATTGACAAGGCTTCGAGTGCTGGTTGTGACTCTCTTTTTTAGTGCAATCAAACAGTTAGAGACGGGGCTTTGAGTGTTGGTTGTGAGACGGGGATGTGTTGTGAAGGATCTTGCTTTAAATACTTACTATGGACATTGATTTTATCTTAGACAACAGGAGTCTTTGAGGTCAGCTACCATGATATTTGAATTTAAATTACTAGTTGCTGGAAGACTCCTGTGCCTCAATCCAACTGAAACTTCTAATGGAAAGGAAATTTGTCAACCTGTTGAAAACTGGAAAAATAAGTCTTTTCACTTTGTCAAACAATAATTTTTGGACAACAAAGCTGAAATGTGTGGCTGTAGAGAGAATGAACTCTCAAGGCAAAGTAATTATTAAGTCCTTGATCAATTTGCCCCCTTTTTTTTGTATATATTGGATGCATTGTCCTACTTTAACAATCTGATGGTTCAAATTTACTCCTGTGCTACCATTCTATCCTTATAGTTAACATACACCCTTGCTCAGTTTAATATACTCAAGAATATTGCTGCTATAGCCTTACTGGTCAGGTATGACCAGTATATTATCGTGGCTAATTCTATTGAAGCTAACAACAGCAAAACTTTAGCTAAATATTTGTGTAACTGATATTGCTGCTGCAAATACATTTTAAAAAAGTGAAATCAAGACTGCTCGACCTAAAACTTTCCTCGTTGTGATGTGAACAGACCACCATAGGTAGTGATTAAAAATCAGTTCATACTTCAGCCAGTAAGTGGACGTTACAGGCTTTATGCTCCAGCATTTCAGTGGATTCTATTTCAGTGGGTTTTTTTTAGCGTGGTAGTGTGTCGTCCTGAGAATTCCTCTTCCTCCCACTCGCCTCCTCAAACCTGGACCACTTTCTGCATACTAAAATCACCGTCACCCACCCTGTGCCTCGCTTTCTTTTTCTCCCTCACACACACACACACACACACACACACACACACACACACACACACACACACACACACACACACACACA
>JBBPCS010000130.1:5736732-5748297 GCA_037974645.1 Hollardia meadi
CACACACACACACACACACACACACACACACACACACACACACACACACACACACACACACACACACACACACGGGACACGGGAGGAGGAGACTTGAGGGAGACAGGAAAATAAAACAAGGAAAACCTGGACTCAAGGCCAGAGTCGTGACAAATTCAACATGACACACCAGGTATTTTGCTCAATTTTGGGATGTCCAGTATATTTTGCAATAACATTCTCTGAACAATGCATGGCAGGTTGCCATACTTTTGTAAAGATGGACCCACTGCTTTGTCCACTCACCGAATAGAGATGGCTTCCATCCAGCTGCTCAGTGCAAAACGTTGTTGATGTTCTCTCTCTTATTATTCTCTCAGGAAAGGGATTGTTCCTCAATTCCTGTGTGATGGTATATAGGAACAGTGAGGGTCCCTGGTGAGGGCAAGGTTTGAGGAACCTTATGAAACATCAGTGGTCTAACGCCGGTATCTACAGCCCAGGTTTGTTTTCTTGCTCAGTGTTTTGGGTGTTTCACATCTTTGCATTCTTTTCCAGATATTATTATATGACAGGCAACAACTTTTCCTGTGCAACATTAAAGGATGGGTCAATGTAAGGTTGTGGAAACAGAATTCTGTCTTTAACTTGTCAGTGAGAATGTCCAAATAAGATGTGGGAGTGTTTACACATTCCAAACAAACTCAAACTCATCCCTCCTGCAGTGAGACAAGGACCAAAACATGTTCAATCACCAGTGTTTTCATTTTTATTTCCACTGTAGGAACATGAGGGAAAATTAAATATCAGAATGGAATTTTAAAATGTGTCTCTTATTGGAGATGTAAGTTTATTTTGACTCTAATCTTCAGTCTATATCTTACCGTGAGACTTGGCAGTCAATCACAGCTTTTTTTTTTTCTTTTGCTAGCACTCACAGTTCAAACAGCAATCATGCCAATCCTCCTGCTGTGAAGCCTCCTCCCTTTTTGTGCCCCCTAATTACTACCCACCATTCAAACTGGAGTTGTGTGTACCCCCTATTGTGCTCTCCATTCACTAGCCACTTGGTGATTGAAGGGGTGTGACCTGCTAAAGATAAAACTCTTTGACATAGGCCTACAGTTGAATCTGGTTATTATGTTAAGCATTTTGAGGAAAGTGGCCCCACATTCTTACAGACTGATCTTGGAGCATAGGTGAAGCACAAGATGACGTGCTGCTGAGGAGCTCACTATACAGGCCCGCGCCTTTTGGAGCATCACATGTTCCAGATGTGTTGTGTACTGCTGAGAAATGTTGCTCTATGTGACTGGACTGATTCACACTGCTGTTTCTTCTCACCGAATGTACACAGCATGCAGGGAACTAGACTTAACATTGCTGAGCTGCTTAAATCTTTGCAGATACTAGTAAAGCCCAGAGAGAGAAGCTTAATGACACTCCTTTCGTGAGGCCTGCAGAGATTTAAACCAGAGAGTTTTAATGGGATGCAGAACAAAACAAACCCCAGTCACTGCTAATACCATGACCTGATTACGATGTGGTAATGACCTGGTACTTTAACTCCATGGAATGACAAAACAAGAAATGTCAGAACGTCAATGTTTTTAAGGATCGATGAGACCTTTCCAATTTGTTCGATTCCTGGCTCACACGTATGCAGCACAATCTGGAAAGTATCAGCTAAGTTGTATCATAAACAGCTATTTAATGGTCATTCTTATTTCTGCCATGGAGTTAAGGTGCTTTTTATGATGTGGGGTTGACACTAATGGCAGAGTTTGTAGGCATTACTGAGACTGAGACTGCAAGGTCACCTAAATATTCATAAAAGGTGGGTGAAAGGTCATAATGGGGTGGTGTGTGTGTTTGTGGAAAGTGGTGGGGTGGGGGTTTATTACCTGTTTAGATGTCTCTAATTTATGAGGCAGTGTTGTTAAAAGTACCTAAAACATACTTGAGTACTTTGGTAAAAGTGAAAATCACCCACACAAATAGTACTTGAGTAAAAGTCTTAAGGTATTTCATATTAAATGTACTTAAGTATCAGAAGTACATATATTTACATATTTGTATGTACTTCCGACTAGGGGTTGACCGATTGAGTTGAGCCTGGCTGATTGTCAGATCCGATATTCAGCATTTTTCTGATTATCAGAATCAGTGTTTGTTTTTTTTATCCAATTGCTGATAAAATAAATTAATTTAAAAATGTGTTACTTTGGCTCTGATGCAACACACAATCTGCAAAATAACTAAACTAAAGATATAAAGTAAATGAAATGGAGTTAAAAGTACAATATTTGCCTCCATAATATAGTGGAAGTATAAAGTAGCAGAAAGTGGAAATACTCAAGTACAAGTACAAGTATGTCAAAATTGCCCTTAAGTAAAGGACTTGTGTAAATGTACTTAGTTACATTCCACCACTGTTATTAGTAATGTAAAGAAATAGCAGTGCATGCTTGCACCAGTAAGTACAATGGTAAAAGCACAGAAAGGAGCAGAAGTAGAGATTTTTTGCTGTGACCCTAACCAAATGCAGGGGTTAAATCCAGTGGGTCATACTGTGACTGCTGAGGGGCTGTGTCTTGTTTCATTAGCTTCTCGTCCTCAGGTCAACATTGGAAAGCCCGACCCTTAAGACATAGCCAGGAGCAGGGTTCCAGGACGATCGAGGTAAAAGGTGATGGATGATATCATTTTGCCTCGAGCAGTCCTGTACACCTCGGGTACAGCATGATGGTCAAGGTTACAGGTTCAGTTCCTAATTGTTATTGTCTATTCTCAATATGTCACATACAACATGCACCTGCTTTACATTTGTGAGTCACTTCTGAGGAGCGGTTACAAGCAAATGCTACATTATTTTGAAACTTTTCCTTGAAATTTTACGAAACCCAGTTGCTGATACACCATCACACAAGTACAAATTTAGAAATACACTGATACACAAAACATTCAGTTATTCTTGGCTATATATACCTGACAATACATAGCAAAGTGCAAAAGAATAATACCAATTCAGGAGAAAACAACAGTAATAACACATTATCCTCCCTTGTTACCTGTTCTTTTGCTTTAGCATCGCTGCAGTTATTCAATCTTCACAAGCAAAATGCCCAAAACCAGCCCTGTTAGGGTTTTATAAAAACAAGCACCGGAGAGCAAAAAGGACATTCATTGACTTTAATGGGATGAACTGATCAACCATATCTAATAGAAATCATTGCCACTGGCAAAAGCTGCTGTAGAATTGAATTACACATGGAACACAATGCTTTTACGGCTTCTTAGAAAACTGTAATTCAATCTGGATAGTACAGAGAAGAAACAGATAGACTAGTCCAAATTAAAACATTTAAAAGTTTTGTTGTATGTGACATTCAAGTACTAATATGAAGCTGTAGGGAAAGAGATCTTATGTCTCTTATAAAATGTTAAATCTAAGTGTCGGTCTAACAAGTCAAGACATGATCTGTCTTTTTTATCTTGATCTTGAAATGGAAATCCTAAACACGCCCATAACGTAAAAAAGTTCACATCGAGGTTTTCCGAACACGATATTTGATTTATAGAAAATGTATCTTATCATATGCATCATAAAGTGTCATATTATGTTCCACGAAACATAAATTAATCTTTAAACCCCTCTACTTCCGACTGATTGTTGCACTGACAAGTCAGCAGCAGAGTTTATGGGAACTTGAGCTCCGACAAAAAGCGATCATGCCAAGTCGACATCAAACTGGAGAGAAAGTGTTCAATTATAAAATATCACGTGGAAGAGAGAGAGGAAACCGATTTAAAAGCTCGCATTTTATATCGTCTCTGCTGGAGAAGGCGAGTCTTATAGTTCCTTCAGAATGGGCAGTCTTCCCTCAGATGCATCTGGACAACCGCAGCGTCGGGTCATGGAGAGGTGTCCCTAGCTTTACCAAGTACGGAGAAACGCCTTTCAGTTGCAAACCTTTAATTGCTTTAGTAAGGGTGACATAGCCAGATAACCAATTATCTTTCTCTTTATCCTTATGAGTGCTGTTTTGAGGTAGTAGTTTGTCTGAGTACACTGTTTAGCGCACAGTGCGCTCAGTGCGCGCCGTGACGTAGAGAGGAATTCGCTTTCCCTTGATGCCTGCTCTACATCAGACTACAGATACAATGTTCTTATCTTAATACTGCACTGTTATTAGTAGCACACAGGCACTGGGTCTGTCTGCTATAGGAGGAATAATGTCACTCATTCTTGCCTGGCAGTCGTTACCGGTATTTCTTGCTGTGCGTAACTGTAGTGAAACTTTACGCACAATCACCAAACCTCTCCAAACTCTCTGTTTCTCTTCCCTCCTCTCCAGCCCATGTACGCGGAGGCATCAGCTGTAGTCTCGGCGGAGAACAATCCCTTATCCGTTTTTTGTCTGCGTGATTGCCGTCCTTATCCAAGCGCACCGGCTCACACCATCTGCTCTACCAGAACCCACAGGGGGCCGTGAGAGCACCGGGCCAGCGTGGGCATCGTGCGCACCAGAGAAGATGAATATCCAGGTTATGCCAGAACACAAGCTCTCGTCGGTGGCCCCGCTGAAACAGTGCAATGTAGAGAAAAAGGAGGTAGAACTGATACTGGTGAAGGACCAGAATGGTGTCCAGTACACCAGTTCCTCCATCATCCCCACCCCTGGCCACCACGCAGGTCCTCCCGGATCCGAGGACGACAGAGAAACTTGGGGAAAGAAAATAGACTTTCTCCTGTCGGTCATTGGCTTCGCGGTGGACCTGGCCAATGTTTGGAGATTTCCCTACTTGTGCTACAAAAATGGAGGGGGTGAGTAAACCATGTAAATCTTATCGATTAATGCGTGAACACAGATGCATAAAAATGTTGAAGAGGTCACAAAAAGTTATCACGGCGCGCCGCCAGGCTCAGACATTGAGTCCTTGAAATAGCCTGAGTTGTTGTTTTTTTCTTCATTGATGTGTCTTCTTTCATTTAGGGGACAGGTGCCAAAGCGCTTCTACTTTAACTTTCAAATATTCAAAAAAAATGTGTAGAAACCGTCTACTAAAGCAGCATTGTTACTTTAGATTAGATCTTAGCTATTTTGGTATATTTTTCTATATAGTTCTTGTATTCTCCTTTAATTGGCTTAATAGTCCCAGGTGTAGCCTATTAATGAGGGCGTGTATTTAGGTTTCATAATGAAGGGAATAGTACCTCATTTCATCAAGGCATGAACATTAAGGATATTGTGTAAAGTATTTACGACTTGAGGCTGTCAGATAACAGATTAATTTAACAGCCGTTCATGGCTCAAATTCGCAATTTATTTTATTGATAGCTGTTGAACAGTGTCCTGTAAGATTTGTCTGAAAATACAAACCCTGGAAATACAAGTATCCGGGCTCCTGGTGACTTTGTTGAAAAGGTTCATAGAAGTGGGCGTGTAAAAAAGCAGATTGTGTGAAGTTGAATCACTAACATTTTGTTTTCTTTCAATATATTTCTGTTTCCCAAAGTTGGGTAAAAACTCTTAATAAACAAATTAGATTGTTATGTTAAAATTGTTTCAAAGTTGTGCTTTCAGTTCTTTAATTAATTAATTAATTGATTAATAGTGAATTGCAGTGTCAGCTTTTGATGAAGAAAATATCACTTTCCGCAAAGGTACAAGTGTAGTTCTTAATCTGACCTGTAACATTTCATAATTATCATCAGATGATTCATGAAATAATTTTGGGATTGACTTGCAATTGATATGAATATCTGCTTTATCCAGTTTAAAATATACTGTAAGTATATGGCCTAACTAAAAACTTGACAACAAGTGTCCCAGCTCAGGTTTAGTCAGTAAGTCTGAATAAAGGAGTAACGGATTGCCAACTTGCACTGTTTTCAAAACTATTGAACACTGAAGCCGCACTATGAGAGAAAAAAAAGGTGTGTAGGTGAATCAACAAAGGATTGTTTCAAACAGTGTTGTTTTATTTTCGACACTCATGACAACAGAGGTCTCACTAGAAGCTGCGTCCATTCACGTGCTGAAAATCAACATGTTGTGTTCAGTGCCCCAAAGGGTCAACTCCACCACTGGCCTGTCAATCATATTGGCCCTCAGCAAAATGTATTCATTACTGTAGATAATGTGTCATTTGTGATGGACAATGTTACGAACAATTCAATTATGAGAGGTCATTTCCTTGTTGGTGGATGTGCTACTCAGACACAGCATGAAAATAGCTGCGAGCCTTCCTGGTTGTATGTTATGGTGTGTTGTTTTTCCAGCAATGTCAAGACCCCCACACCCCCAACCACCACTCTCTTCCATTTTCTTTGTTGGTATTTTGTTTTTTCGAGCACTTATTTCCATAATGAGCACTTATCTCACAGTGTCTTTTTACTGCAAACAAAATTTAAGTTACATTAGTAAGGATTTAGCTGAAATATACCTCAAAATGTATAGCATGAAATGCAATTTTCTTCCCCCCTTTCCAGGTGCTTTTTTGATCCCCTACATTCTTTTCTTGGTCATTGCGGGGATGCCATTGTTCTACATGGAACTTGCCTTGGGCCAGTACAACAGGGAAGGGGCAGCTACAGTTTGGAAAATATGCCCTATCTTTAAAGGTAAGCTTCGACACAATCACACACACAAACAAACATAGTCATATGCACAAGTGAACCTGCATGTCTCTTTACTTCAGCCTTTCTCTGACCTCTTAAACTGTGCTATACTTACAGTTCAATCATGCTCTTTTTTTTGCTTCTCTTCAGTTTCTTGCCCTTTCATTTCTTCCCTTTTGTTCTTGTCCTTTCCACCTCAAAGGTTCATAAGTGTCAGTTGTAGCTAATCTCTCTGTCACACTGCCTCTGTCTCTATTTCACCTCTTTGGATTTTTTGATCTTTCTCTGCTTGTACTTGCAACCTTATACCCCTGTCTATGTATTTCTTCCAAATGTCGAGTTGAATTGACTTAAGCAAAACCAAACCAGGCTAGTACCGTAGCATGCTGAGGAGGAACAAATTCAGATGTATGTTGTGTGAACTGCATTCACTTGCTTAGGTCAGTGAGAATAGGAGACCCAAGAACCATAGACTGGATAAGAGAAGTGGATGTAGCCTCCAGGTCTGAAAAGTGAAGCCAATTCGGAAGTGCCTTAAACCTGCTTTCTTGATAATTGGGTTAGGAGAGGACTGGACCACTGGTTGCAAAAAGAAGTCTGATTGGATGTATGCTTATGAGAAGACAATCCTACTTTTCACTTGATTTATTGCCTCAGTAAACAGTTTCCTAATGAGTTTATGGTCTATGTGCTAGTTTCAACTCTACTTCAATACAGCATGATGCTTGATATTCCAGTGCACACCAGGATACTGCAGGTACTACATCACCAAAGAAACACCTGTTGGCAATCAAGCGCAGAGCAAATCTGATAAAGCAGCATGCAAAATGCGTTCTTCACCTCTTGTAATTTTTTTTATGTAAACTGTTGAGATGCGATGGCCAAAATACCACAGTTGAGGCTTCAAAACAGTAGTCCACAAAGCAATGACGTCACCGTGGCTATGCCCACTTCTATTATACAGTCTATGCTAACAACATGCATCAGTGATGCTTTAGATTAGGGCCCACAACATGCAGTGTAATTCTTCGAGTGTAATTGTACATGTATTCATATACACAGATGTAGATGATACATAGATGTGGATACAAGGGACCAAGAAGTGAAGTTAGGGAATAAGAGGGTAACAATTTGAGAACTTAAAATAATTCATACTGTCGGTATTACAGCAAGTGCCTATTCTGTTATTACAGGGTATAGTAATGTTCATATTGCAATGGATCTCCAGTAGTTAAAAATACTTACTAAAATAATACATACAGTATTAATTTGTTGTCCTACATTGTTACTCCTATTTCCAAACATATCAGTACGTACTGTAATGGTACACCATTTAGTATAAAACTGGTAGAAGTTACACTATATGTTGGGCTATTGACTGTATTTGGGGCCCATAAACTAAAGCATTATGCATCTGGAAAACTTTACCTGCACAAGACCTTCTCACTTTGAAGTCTCTTATTCAAAAGATTATTATTTATTGGCGAATGTTAAGAACCTCCATCTGCACTACTGAATCAGCACCAGTTACTGCTTTTGTTGGCTTCAGCACTGGGGAGAGTTTGTTTTTTTTCCTGCCTAGAATGAGTGGGTGATGGGTTTATGGCTTTTCTGTTTTCATGAAAGGACATCACATTCCAGTGGAGACAAAACAACTCATCCCAGAATTCAAAAGGCACAGATTTGTGGACAGATTCAGGGAGGTTTGACAAAATGAAGTTATCACTGAGTAAATGATATACTGTATGTATCCCATTGCAATGATAAGGTGGTGAAAGGGAATGAAAATATGTCGCAAGGTGCACAAGGCCACAAATATCAGGGAAAAATTACAATAGTTTATCGAATCAACAATTTACACGACCGCACAGAACTTTACCAAAGGCAACCCTTTCCCTAATAAGATAATTAACACAACTAATGGTGGGAGACGTTAGAGATGCATCTGTTGATGTGATTAATATCATTATTGCTTCGACCTTGCAATCTGTATCTGCTATCCATGATTTGTTTGATTGGGGTTATAACATTTCCTAAAACAACTATTCAGTGTTATCATAAATAATAAAGTAATTATCACCTGCTTTGTAATATTGGGATGCAGCATTTATTGATACCAATCATTTGGAAACAATTCACATTATGAAACCTATAACAGCCGAAAATGAATGACTGAGTATTGTCATCTCTAAAGCGAGTGTGTATTAAGTGAATTTGCACTGGGCTGATGTTCTTCACAGCATTGACGAGAAACTAGTGATTCAAAGAGAGGGGAAGCCATCAGTTTGTTCTTCCTACTAACTAATAACTCTGTGTTCCTCAGGTGTGGGCTACACGGTGATCCTCATAGCCCTGTATGTTGGCTTCTACTACAATGTCATCATTGCCTGGTCCCTCTACTACCTATTCTCCTCCATGACCAGCGAGCTGCCATGGCTCAGATGTGACAACAGCTGGAATAGTCCAAACTGCACTGACCCCAAAGCCATCAATGGATCTGTCCTTGGCAATGGAACATCTTACGCCAAGTACAAGATCACCCCGGCAGCAGAGTACTACGAGTGAGTCATTTCTGAAATTCAAAGTTATTTATCAGATGGTGACCTGTGTAGGTCATGGCATGATTCACATTACATGCAATGGCGATGGCAATGGCAATTTTATTTATATAGTACATTTTATTACAAGTAAACTCAATGTGTTTGCGACTTGAGAAACAAATAAAATAGAATCACCTTATGGTAACATGACTTTTTCAAGTTTTAACAGGAGAATAGTACATCACAACTGTCCAATAGCAGCAAAATACAGATCAAATTCCCCAGATTCACACTACTGTCTGATTTCTGTTGCTCTGATGCAACTTTCTCCTGTTATTAAGACATGAAGGCTGAATATACAGTATACTGTGATAATTTAAAAACAACAAACGTCAAGCTATCTGGCAAATGTCAAAATGCAGTGATCTTAATCACTGTTACATGGATAAATGCTGTGGGAAAAAAAATGCTAAAAAAAACAAACAAAACAGCAAAGCTTTGGACTGTATGTAGCCACTGTCTTCATAAGACCATCTATGCTTGCATGTTTTTAAGTCGATATATTGGCTACATTCCAGTCAACAACAAACACCGTCACGTGGAAGTGATGCTCTCTTGTTTTGGGCGTGCTGTCTTAATTCTAGTGCAGTATACATATTCTTGAAACAAGTGAACCACTATGAGGGTGACCACTCCCAGCCACTGAAACGAGAGTAGAGGACTCCAAAATTATCCAGTCGTACCTCTTTGCACTACAAAAAATGTGTACGTAAACAGTCCAAATGCGCTCTTTGAAGTGCATAAAATAAAGCTCCATCTGTTTATGCTTCAAAGACTGTCAGTTCTTCCCGAGCTTCTGTGAAGACTGACTGTGGAGCTCAGAGGAAGTCTGTGAAGTAACTTGGACAGTACAGAGGACACATGCTAAGCGTGACACACAGAATACACACAGCATGCATCCCAGCGAATAATTGAGCTTGTAAAAGCTCCAATCGCATTCTGCTGGGCAGCTCTGTGTCATACAATATATTTATTTAATCTGTATCCCCGAATATCTTTGAACTTTCAGGAACCCTTAAACTTGATATAAGTAGAGTATTTACGTGAGATGAGGATGCCAGCATTCACTTGAAAGCTCCAAGCTTGTGAATCACTAAATACTTTCAGAAAAGTGATGCAGTATTGCTCAACATGTAGACTATGGTCCACAAAATCAGAAGGCAGACTATACTGTATATTTCGGATGGACTATTAAACTTAACACATAGGAAAAATCTGTAGCTGTGCACAGATTAAAAACAATAGGGAAAATCAAGATGGATTTTGCATGGGGTAAGGCTCTGTTGGGGATAATAAATCCTCCTAGCTTTGAGCACAGAAGCAATGCAAGACACAGCATGAATGTACTGTACATCCACAAACGCTATACAGTGAAAGGTTCTCTCTACGGCCACTGTTTAGTTCGTCCATTCTGAGTTTCTGTACAAATATGCAATATAGCGAAACACAACACATTCCATTTATGCCCATAAATTCCCCTAAATCCTCCTCACTGACCTTTAAAGCAGTTTAAAGTGTTTATTTTTGGAGTAATTGGGCAAAAAATAACCTTTCAGCATATTATAACCCAAGTGTTCTGAGAGCAAACTAGGCTCTGTTTTCAGGCTTTAGAAAATCCAGCCCAAGATGGGAGACTTAAGCCAATCAATAGTCATTTCAGAGAGTGAGTATTCCTTTTGGCTGTTCTACAAATGCAGATGGATGTCCATGTTCCTTAATATGGCGAAATCCAGATTCAGTGACGAAAAATATGCAGAAAATCTCGTAACTTGTGATAAATTCTCCTTTGCCAACAACTGCTGATAGTACTAAACATGTCCCAACTCATGGAGCTTTGTTCTTATTATGTTCAAAACCATTGCGCTTTTATCAACAAGTGGTGAAACGGTATGGTGGTACGCTAGTTATAGAGGTCATCTGGACCATCCTTTCCAGGCTTTAGGGGCAGTTTCCCAGCGTCCCAACTGCCTCTAGAGCCTGGGACACTCTGCTCTCAGAGTCGCACCAAATGGGACCAGGGTCTTGGCAAGACTCACGCCTTGGAGAGCGGACTCTATGAGGCAACTGACCCCTGCTGCTGTTCCTACTTATGGGTTTGGCGGGAGAAGCTTAGGTGATACGAAGCAGCAGACAGAGAGAGAGGGGGGAAGGTTTTGCATTGTGTCTGTTCTATTGTTGCCTACTGTCGCTTTTTTGTTTTAATCTAACTCATGATATTGCAACTCACTATCATCGAATTTCAGGCTGCCATCTTGAGTAATTCTTGGGTAGTTCATCAACTAGCACAGGGGTCTGCAACCTTCACTATCAAAAGAGCCATTTTTGGCCCCTCTCCCACCAAATAAAATTAATCTGGAGCCA
>JBBPCS010000130.1:5748397-5759597 GCA_037974645.1 Hollardia meadi
TCCATGGTTAGCTTACCGGGGGTCGAAAACTCAAGATTAGCCACCTGCAGGCGGCAGGGAAAGGCGGCGCGCTGTAGGAGTTGTAGGATGTGACGTTTATTTTGGTTGACAAAATATTAAAACACTTTTTGTGTCACAGTATCACCTTGATCTCCAAAATAAGAGGTGTTCCCTTTGAAAGAAAAAATAAAAATAAAATAAAAATAGCCATTATTTATTTCCATTTTTTTTTCAAAGCTACAGGGAGCCACTGCAGAGGGGTGGAAGAGCCGCATGCGGCTCCAGAGCCGCGGGTTGCCAACCCCTGAACTAGCATATCAGCTAAATAACTGCTATCAGCTAAATGGTAATATGTCATTGGAATGTATTGCTGTATCAACAAAACTTTTCAGGCACTCTCTATAAAGAGGTTACTTCATCACCAAATATCATCTCATGAACAGCCAGCTAGAGCAAATTACAATTATTATTAATGTGGCTTATCAGTATATCAACTTAGCTGATCAAAAAATTTCACAACGTGTCTCACTGTGACTTTGCAAAGATTTTCATTTTAAACTTTTATCATAACCTGATTTCAGCCTCCATTTTATTCTCTATACATTCTCCAATACAAGGGATACCATGCTGCTATACTGTATGCAGCACAAACAGTTAAAGAATCTAACAGTAATATGTTGTGAATGTCTTTATGACTTGACTCAATGTGGGTGACATGAAAGTCAATTTTAAATCATACGACAGGGCTTGAAAGATGAAGAGTGGAAGGGGATGTGTGAGGACAGCAAAAACATGACTTATGCCAAAAGACAAGATATCTGGGCAGTTTTCTGTGCTTAGTTTAATAACTTGTGCAAGCTCGAGAGATGAAAGTAACCTCCCAGATGCCATAGCATCAGGTCTATTACTCTAAAGAATAAAACTGTCTCAATGCTTTCTCATCGTTTTACGTTATACAGATCATGAAGCAGTTCGGGTGGGCTTTCACTGAGTTCTTAGCCTTGTGTTTCTTTAGAAGTGCTTGTCAGATGGTCAGACAGCTTTGGAAACCCCTCCCCCCTCCCACACCTTTCCCACATTGGAAACAGGCGGGTTGAGTCTGACAACTTTCTCTAACTTTCCGAAACCGACAACCTGACATTCAAATCCACTCAAAGCAGCCATGGTCCAGGTGTGTGGAGGTGAGAAAATAAGCAGGGTCTGGACTTCTCTTTCAAGCTCTCTTTTACCATTCTTTACAAAACTATTTCTGTAACATGTGCAACACTATGAATATGTTCCAGTGTCTGAAAGTGTGCAGTTTTTCCACCGCACTTTCAAGGCTGTTCAAAACAGCTATAAACATCTTTGCCTCCCACCGTAGTTGGTGAGCCCATTTGAACTAGTTCTTTTGAGCATAACCTGGCCCAAAAGGTCAAAATTCAGGCTAGCAAGTCCCAATTCCATAACACATGCTAAAAGTGCTTTTTCACTGGAAAAAGTGAAGATAAAGTTTACATGCATATATATACATTTAATATGCATATTTAATCTGCTTGATTTTTGAGTGTGATGTTCATGGACACGATTGTCCCACAATGTAAAAAGTTAAGTGTTACAAAATACATCCGTAACATTTATGGGGGGGAAAAACGTTTTTATTTAAACTTTAATTGTTTTAGGACCCAAAACATTAAGTTTAGAAAAAATGCTCAAACTGTAGATGAGCGCATAGATGATTAGCTAAAGTTGAGACAAAAACATACATTTTTAGAAAATGACATCAACAACAACTCGTTTCATTAGCAAGCACCCATATCCTTTTCTCTTTAGATCAAGAGTAAGGCAACCACATCTGATTACATGTCAAGGAAAAGTAGACTTGATAAATAGCACTCATTTAAACAAAAAAGAACTAATTACATAGACACTTGAAAAGAGTGCTTTGACTTCAATCAATCAATAATTAAATAAATAAGCCTGAAATTATGTAGAACCCCCACCCAACTGTGTTTTGATACTCACGTCTGTAGTCCTTTTTGATTTATTCATTCTTTGCATGCCCTCTTCCTCGTTCTCTAACCACCATTAAGACCAGACTGCATGCAACAGTGTCCCAGCCTCCAGTATACAGAGACTGGCTGATGGCAAAGTTGAGTGCTAGGATTGCAGCATAACCTGCTCAGTAAGTGAGGATAAGAGTAAATGTGTTTAGAGTAACTGGTCCAAAGGGACCTGGATTTATGTTATGGTGTGCATTTACTGGCATTGCACTATCAATGCTATCAGATGAACAAGGAGGCCTTGAGGCATTGCAACACAACACAAGGCCTCCATGTCAGAGCATAGACTCTAAATTTCCCTCCCAAATAACTGATGTCTTCACACCGCTATCTGCTTCCCTAAAGACCATAAAGCTTTGAATTTATTATCAGCCAAAGATAAGTAAATTCTAAAGAGGAATTTCACAGATTCTTCGGGTCCCTTCAGACTCCTATATCAGAAAACACTTTAATTTGTGTGTTTTTTGTGTCAGACTGTAGTGTAAGCAACCTCTTATCAGATCCAAATCCAGTTCTGCTGTTTATCAACACATAACATCACAGGCCGACTTAATTGAATCTTTTTTGAGGAAGGTCTTAGGATAAATGTGAAGGGAACACAACTGCAGAATATTGATATCCAAATAAAATACAACCTATGTGCTGGTTGTAAAGGACGGTGTGTACGCTCTATCCTTGGTGTGCTGCAGCTATAGATATTCCTGTCCTCTGATACAAGGTGCAGGCGACCAACTATGATGAAGAAATGACTGTCCACAGTTATTTCCTAAAACTCTGTCCAGGACTTTATTCCAGTTTCAGCAGAACATTTGAAATGAACATGTGTCATGGTAACTGAAAATAGAAAACCCAAAAATAATAAACTAATATCACGTATGGGAGTATTAAAACAGTTGTGGTTTCTCCATATCAACTTACTGTAGAAGGGGTAGAATGGTGAATAAATATAGCATTAGCTGGCTAATGCTGCCCTCTATTGACACATGGGTGCAGGATAAATATGGGAAAAAAAAGGTAAATACTGATGCAATTAGCACAATTTGGTACAAATGCCTCCATTAAGAAATAATAACCAAATATGAACAACAAATACTGAAATTTACAGGACAAATTGGTACAGTACTTAAAAGAGTGTAGCAGTAGTAGTAGTAAAATAACACAAAATAAAATAATAAAACAAAATAACCTCGCACAAACTGAGAAATGCACCATGCCTTGTACTGCCTTGTGGTCTCCCGTGCCAGCGTAATATATTGATAACTGTCAGCTGGATTAACTTTAACAGTCATGTTAGAAATAATTGCAGTGTTTGGGACATAACCACATACAACCATTTAATCACATTAACAACAAACAGTTGCAACAACACTGCCAACAGTTCCATGAATGCCTACATGTCCACAATCAAAAGACCCTCCATAGTTAGTTCCACACTTTGAATCTGACCGGACTGTTCCTGGCCATACAGACCAGATGCAAGGTGGTTCAGTCCATTACTGCCACTAGTAAGGCTGATGTGGAATAGCCCAAGTTGCACAGAACCGGGTTTAATACAATCTATGCTGAACTTTTGAACCACAACTGTTATTTTTCTGAAATGATATCAGTAGCACTCAGTATATCAGCTTTATGCTTTGATGCCAGTATTTAGAGAAAAAAAGGGGGAAAAAGGTGAGAAGAAAAAGTTTCGTGTGATAGAGGAAATACAATATGGTACTTTTTTGGGGGGGAAATCTTGCATTGTATACATTTAACAATTGTTTAGATGCAGTGGAAGCACTAATGTGCAAAAGTAACTCAGTTCTTGATTTTAGTTCTTATGTTTAGCTACTTGGTTCACAGACCCTTTATCGGGCGAGGGACCATATTTGGTAACTTCAGTGTTGTAATAAAATAATAATATATATAATATAAATATTATATATTTATATTATTATAATATAATAAGTCTTGTAATATCCTCCTCTAGGGAATTTCCAAGTATTTCAATGAGTGCCTTATAAAGGGTTAAGCAAAGAGGGAGGTGAAGAGACTGATTACAATTTGTAATTTTAGAGGGAGTTATGAAAAAACAGTAGTTTAACAGGGTTTCATGTGTTGTTTGACCATCCTCGAGGCACTTTTGAAAAAGCTATGCCCATAACTCAAAACCTCAAATTTCGGGCGCCCCATGTACTAAGGCTGAGTCCTTACCGCAGTGGCCCAGGTTCGATTCCAGCCTGGGCCCTATGCTGCATGTCACCCCCCGCTCTCTACCTACTTTACTGTCTTTCTTCAGCTGTCCCTATCTAATAAAGGCAAAAAGCCAGAAAAAATTACTTTAAAAAACAAAATTTCAGATTATTGTTTCACCAAATGAGATGCATGCTTAAGAGTTGTTGGTATGTGTCTGTTTTTCTCTTTGGACAAGTCTAGCCCCCCCTTCAAGTCTTTCATGATAAGCTTCAAGATAAGATAAACACATCCTGACTCCATCTCCATACCTTACACACAGACCTGACAAAGATGTTGATCATATCTCTATCAACCAAATAAGCATATCCTTTAAATAAGCCAACAAGACATGCTGACAGGCCCGTTCAGGTCAACATACTGAGCACAGCTTCTGGCCAAAGTATTTTATAATGTACACTAAAGTTGTGCACTTCCTTCCCACTACTTTCAACAAACATTCAAAGAATGAGCTCACAGCTGGAAGCAATATTTAGATAGGGATAGAGACATCCCCCGTCTCACACTTGTTTCATTACGTCGTAACAAATTGAACCTTTGAACGCTCACCTTAATCTGACAGTAAGAGTTTGAGGAGAATGGCAGATACTACCAAAACATTACCAGAGGTCATTACTGACAGTTTCAAAGCATTTTGTGTCTAGGTGGGAGGGAGAGAGAGAAAGAAAGAAAGAAAGAAAGAAAAAGAGAAACACAATTAAATTACTTTAAAAGCCAACCAAAATATGGCTGTATCATCCAGCTAGAAGATGGATACCTTTACTTTAGGTTAAAGATAATCTACATTATAGTTCAACTCATTTGTTGTAACTAATTTAAGGGTAGGGCAGGTTGGAGATGCTGGTTGGAGGTGGGGTGCTGTAAATCATGTCCTAAGGGAGCCCTTGTCCCAGGCTTCAGTGAGGACTGTCTGGTTTAGACTCTGTGAGGTACAATAAAATCTGGATTGCCCTCATGACATAAACTTCTCTGTTGTGATGTAGCCAAAGAAAACATGCTGTTTCTGTTGTTTGAATATGTCCTTCTGCAGACGGGGCGTGCTACATCTCCACGAGAGTAGGGGTATCCACGACCTTGGCCTGCCTCGCTGGGACCTGACCTTGTGTCTGGTCGTGGTGGTCTTTATCCTCTACTTCAGCCTTTGGAAAGGTGTCAAGTCCTCAGGAAAGGTACACGCCTGGACCACTAAACAACAGCATTCATTGTTGCTTTCTCAATTTTAACGTATTGTGATGTAAACAAAACTGAACCTGAGTCATTTTATGCCAACTGTAAGATCTGTAAAAGAATGTGCAGCTGTGATTCTGTTACAGAGACATTTCACAGACATGTTGTAAAGCAGCTCAGTATAAACTGTACTGAACTGTGTCAAAACAGTCTCGTCAAGAGGCAGTAATAAACACTGTGAGGATCAGAGACTATTCTCTCATTTACTCAATGTTATATGCTTTGAAGTTATTAGTTAGTTGCTTCTATTATACCCACTACATATTGCTCTACATATTGTAGGTACAGTATTTTTACATGCTGAATTGGTACAGCACATAACCTTACAACTCTTGGAGTGAGACTGTAAGAGAGGGGGGAGTGGGATTTGTTTTCTCTTTAGTATATTGTACATTGACACATGCTGTGTCTGTTAACTGATAGAAAAGGGGCTATGCGATGTATTTTTTCCCCATTTGTTCCGTGCATGTATTTCAGGTGGTGTACATCACAGCCACTATGCCGTATGTGGTTCTTTTTGTTTTGCTGATCCGAGGTATAACTCTACCGGGGTCCATGGACGGCATCAAAGCCTACCTCCACATCGACTTCCAGCGGCTCAACAATCTAGAGGTGAGAGACGATGCATGTTGGTCACAATTCATCCATGGTGAGAGCTTTTGAATGGGTCGCAACGGGATCACTAGCGAAGAAAACAAGACTGATTCTTGGTTTGAGTATGAAATCCTCAGATCTGTCCATTTAGTTTTACTGTAACTCATTGAGTGGAGTGACAGGCTCTGAGGGTTAAATGCTATATTTTTTTCACAGGTGCCATGCTCAACCTACTGTATGTATATTATTGAGGCACTAAGAACACATACTCCACACATAGCTACTAGCTGAGATGATGTATATGTGTAAGGGTTGAGAAAAAGTTCAGCGTGCTGTTATTTGCATTTGTGGCATGCAGTATAGACTTGGGAATATGTAGACTTTAAGGTTGACTCCATCTGTACTCTTTTCCAGGTTTTTAAAATGTAAACTTCCCACTCGACCTTGAGCAAAAAAAAGCAGTGACATAGGTTACAGTGCTGGTGCCCTGACATAAACACAGAGAAGTTCGCCGTCAGTGTAAACATGGAGAGTGATTTAAGTGTTAGCTTGGATGATTTGAACTTGGAGGTGGAAGAGGATTTTATTATTATTGAACCTATAGTTTCAATATTCGACGATTGCTGTTTGTAAAACATTATTTGAGTGAGCAACAGAGTGAATGGAGAAATTGAGCAACGTGGGTGCAAACAAAGGTGTGAATCAGAGAAATAAAATGTTATTTTCTGATTGTTTCACGGTGGTTAAATTTTAATGCACAAAAACAATCCTGTGGGTAGGTGCCACATTGCCGGGCTTCGTGTGACACGCTATCGTGTCCGCTGTGTGTTGCTGGCCCCGTGTCTGTGCATGTAGTTCAGTCATGCGCCTGGTGTGTTAAGATGCATACTGACCTGCAGCTCAAAAAGTCACAAAAGCACAAGCAGGCTACAGGGTTTATATGTTGCATGGTCTTCATGCAGAAACCTATGTCAGGTCACATGGAAAAGTTTTTAGGACGTTAAAGCATACATACCACATTACCACATTACATAAGGACCACTACTATGAGGCTACACAATATAAAAACCTCAAAGGCACAAAAAAAAAATAATGGACCCACTCTTTAAGTCACATGTTTTGCACACCAGAGTCAGGTGTTCCTGGCTAATAAAAAGTGTACAGGTAAATATACGTGTTTTCCACATAAAGCGACACAGCTTGGCCTACATAATGAAAATCAGCATTTATATTCAAGCCAGTCCCTGTCTGTGTGGCATTTTGAAGTACTGTATCTGGTTTTAGGAATTGAAAAGCTTTCGTGTTTCTCTTTTATTTTTTGCTGTAGGTGTGGATTGATGCCGCCACCCAGATATTCTACTCACTAGGAGCAGGATTTGGGGTGCTCATTGCATTTGCCAGTTATAACAAATTTGACAACAACTGCTACAGGTAAGAGCTTGCACCGCATTTGTGATTGTTGATAGTCCAAAACAAGTCCACGGCAACATAACATCCTGCTGTTTTTGAGTGGTCGGCCTTCTCCACCATGTAACTGGATCACGAAGCAGCAGAGGGGATGCTAATCTCTTCAACTGACCCCCATGGCCAGGTGTTAGCAGGAAAGATAAAGTACAGACCAGGATGGGTTGCTAGATAATAGCCAAAGGCTATATGTAGACTGGTTTGTCGCAGAGCTGCTCTCCTTCAGGAAAATAAGGCATGAGGTAGTGAGCTTGGTTAATCTTCTTCCACATTAATAGGATACAGTGGTGCTGTTGGAGACAGAGGCTTTTTGCAAATGGCAGTTCATGAGAGAGAATACCTACAATAAATAAGACTATTTTTCCTTAAGTGCCTGTGTCCTATTTGTTTTTATCCTTGCACCCGATACAGTGTTTAAGATTTGGAGATGTGGGCACATGTACTTTTCAAAAAAGCCATTTAACATCATGGTTCTAAATACACCAATAAAAAGTTTAGCTGAAACTACACAAAACCTCTACAACAGTTGATCTCCCGGTGGGTGATCAACTTGCTCGTTCTTCAACCTCAAACGGGGCCGAATGCCATCCTCCTCTTTCTTGTCCCATTTTAGATGATGTGTGTGTGGACTGCTGGCTGGTGGGCTTTGCATTATGTCCGTAGTGGAAGGTGAAAAATCTGTATAGGTGAAAGGTAGCAGCCCGACGATGTTAGAAAAACAAGAACTGAACACAGACTTTTGTTTGAATAATAGCATCACAGATGGAAGGAAACCTGTGTAAGGTATAGCGAATGAGTAGCTGTGTGTCACATCTAAGATTTAAACCACCAACCAGGAGCAGAGAACAAACACTGCTCATTAACCTGAATAATCCCCTCTTTAACACAGTCTTTAGCTGAAGATCAGCCCTTAGAAGATTTGCCAAAAAACAGTGTGTTAGCATTTGAAAAATGTTGTTGCAAATTTCTAGTGTCTTGCAGGTGGTGAAGTATGAATGAGAACAGAGTTGATGGATTTTGAAAAAATGGGGAAATGGAATGCATTTTGTATGAAAGCATGAAAAATGTTTCACAGTGTGGTCCACACTTCGGTTTCATCGTGCAAAGAGTTTTGTTCATGTGACTTCAGTTTTGACCAATGCAATCAAAAAAATAAATAAATAAATAATAACTTGTGTGCTTTCTGCCTCCAGGGATGCTCTCCTGACCAGCACCGTGAACTGTGTCACCAGTTTCTTCTCAGGGTTTGCCATCTTCTCTGTGCTTGGTTACATGGCTTACAAACATGGGGTGAGCATAGAAGATGTGGCAACAGAGGGTAAGTCAATAACGAATACTAAGTAAGACAATACTTGAAAATTATCTACACACTTTAAGGGGGGGTTTATTGCCATGGGAAAGTGTGAAATAAAACAACAAAAATATATTTCTAGGTCATTAAAGGTGTAATGTGTAACATAATTGATTGTTGACTCTCATTCCCAGATCGTCAAATACCGACGCTATGTCGTCCGAGGCATCAAATACTGATGCTTTGGGTTGGTGCCTGGCCCGACCTACCGACCCTAAGCGTCAGTATTTGACAACTCGGGAATAAGACTCAACATCTTACAAATTGCTCCTTTAAGCTCTTTGAAATCTGGGATTGCATCATTGTAGGAGGAAGTGCATTCTGTCTCAGCCTCACCAGCATCCTGTCGACAGTGACTACATATTCCATATCTTTTGGACGCCATGATTTTTTGTGTCTTCCTTTTTTTCGGTTGTCAATTTGTGGTCACTGAGCCTGCACTTGGTGAGGATCTGTGTCTGCATTCTGTCTCTAACAGTTAGAGAGATATTCTGCAAATTCATAATCTCATTTTAGGGTCAGATGACACTCTAATCTACTTTGGCTTTTAGGTCTGTGTATATTTTAGTCATTAGATTTTCCTTTACATTACAAACAAAAAACAACCAGTTATTTGATTTTTGTTTTAAAATACAAAAATTTAAATTGAGATTTGGAACTACGATATGATTTTAGACATGGCAATAAAAGGCTTGTCATCTGCCAAGATCTCACTGAAAAGCCAGGCGCCACTTGGATTAAAGAACACCTTGTATTTCAATTTATTTTGTTTTTAAACAAAAATCAAATAACCACTGTTTTTTTTTAAATACCCATGAATAAAAAGAAAATCAAATGACCATAAGATACACAGAACCTTCTTGTTTCTTCTTTTTAGTGTTCCAGATTGGTTTATTTATTTATTGAGACTGGTCAGAGTGTGTCTGACAGAGGGCAGTTAGTCCATCTGACATAGGGGACTCTTTTTTTGAGCTAAGGTCTTTGGAGTAGAAGGTGTCTAGCAGGCTTGATTTAAGAAGATTAAACATTTACTCTCTTTTGAATGTTACTTATCGGCAGGTATCTATCTAATTTTTCTCTACATGCATTTGTCTGTGTTTTCTGTGTATATGTAAAATATATCTGCAGAATTCTGCATGTAAAGATTCTGTTGGATGTTTGTCCCAACGCATATAACTATGACAATTGAGAGGACCCAATATTCAACTATACCATACAGCGCAATGGGCTGGATGACACTATCAAATATTTCAAGCAAGATTTTAATTGGAACATGGAAATTACAACATTTTCTCTGCATAACTGCATAAGAGTTCCTTAAGCTTTGTTTCTTGTAGTGCATTCACTGCCATGTTGAAATTTCCTGATGCTGTTATAACTCATACAATGTTCAGTGATATGATTATTTATGGTCAATTATTATTTGCTCTCCTGACATTTGCAACGTTATTGAAAGATCTTGATTAGTTGTCTTGCTGCCAGGGCCCAGTTCTGACACTCTCTTCTGCTATGTCCAGTTGTTGTAGTCCTTGTTCAGTAGAAGAGAGTAGGTCATCAGCACTTTAGTATATTATTATATACCTATAATTATCTTTTATAATCTATATTGCTGTAATTCTCTGTATGGCATTCGTAATTGTCTATGAAAGTCATAATGTTTGCGTGTGCATGTTTTTTCTATGTGCGTATGTACAGGGGCTGGATTGGTGTTTATCATCTACCCTGAGGCAATTTCTACACTGCCTGGCTCAACATTTTGGGCCATTGTGTTCTTCATCATGTTGCTGACACTGGGCATTGACAGCGCGGTGAGTCTCAATGACCACTACAACTGCTCTATAGAACACAACCATGTTCTTATGACCAGAAGCAGAAATCTTTTTAGCAGGATGGAACGGGATGCAAAAGTGTCAAATAAACATTTAAAAACTTTGCAGATAGTACATACATATCAAAGTGCAAATACAAGAATAAGAGTGGTGGTGGTCGATTGGTGAAAAATTACTCAAGAAATATATGCATACATATAGTGCTTGCAAAATAATTTTTTATGCATTTTTCCCTGTTTTTGACCCAGAGCTACCTTTACCATGCAGAACAGAACAGAGCAGGAACATTGTACGATGAGATCATTTGTTCCATCAGCTGTGACCATCCTCAATAACAGCTTGTTCAAACTTGTTCAAACTAAACTTACCTGCGACCCCCCCCCCCCTTTTCTTCCAGCTACAATCAGCTGTTTTAAAGGACATTTACCTATTAATTTATTAACTACAGCTGTGTATATACA
>JBBPCS010000130.1:5765974-5789308 GCA_037974645.1 Hollardia meadi
ACACACACACACACACACACACACACACAAGGCCCTTCATTTCTGTTTGTGAATATTCTTTAGGCCTAATTCAAATAATGCCTTTAAGAGAAAGTTGTTTTTAGGATTGTGTCCTTTTTCTGTCATCTGTTGTGACTACTGATTATTAATAATGATTGCCAAATTAAATATTTGGGATGTTTTCTCAGAATGTGTGATTCTGCTATGTTCATTAGGTATTTAAAGTCTGACACCTAGAGGAGATCATTAACGTTTTTATGTAGTGGTTGAACAAATGAGTTGATGTCTGAGGAATAAGGCTGCCATCTAGTGGGGGGAAGCCATACTTGCAAGAGAGCGACGTATTGAACTGTAACCACAAGTGAAAACAAAACATTAAGGAAGGAAGGAAGGTCACCAGATGTAGAGTGAGCCATGATCAAGGTAAAAGGACATCTCATCTAGTGGCATCACAGGTGTTTAAGCATCATATTGACACATTATAAGAAAGTGCATGTGGCCAGGAGAAGCCAATGGCTTTGTCGAAAAATACAGTTATTTTATTTCAAAGTATACTTTACATCTAGTGGAAAACATGTTATCCACACACCTGCCTGCCATCTTAACCACAGTTAATAATTTCTTCTTTAGCTCCTTCATTTGCTTTCAGAAATTTACAGGGTAATTTATACAGCCATAATTTGTTTAAGGTGGAGTGAGAGGCATAATTGATATCAAATTTAGCCTTTGACAGTACCAGGTAGGCTCAGAAGTTATAGGTCCAGCCCAGAACAAATGTAAAAAGCTCCAGTCATAGCACTCTTTCTCGTCAGTACCTTTGCCACCAGATCCTCTGTTCTTTAAACAAGCTGACCCTTGTGGGCCCCATGTTTCCTGGGACCTGCCCCTCCTGCTTTCATGTCTTTCCACAAGGCTGAGTAATTGTGGTGGAAGAAAATAGTGTGTCAGGGCCTGCCTTCCTGCTCACTGACCCTCACTTGTACACAGCACTGCATGGGTTAGTCAATCTAAGAAATAACCTTATATGGTTCATGGCATCCCATGTGTATTACTTTGCCAAGCCAGCAAGTCATCCAGGCAAATAAATTACTTCTATTACATCAAAGCCTCAGACTGTCTGCAGAAAGGAGACAGAGGACAAACCCTGATAAGTTTAATTGTGGGACAGGGCTGTAAAAACACAAAGGTACCAAATATTGAAGAATCTTGATATTTACTCATTAGAGAACAGGGGGAGAAAACTTGTAAAAAAAAAAAAAAAATTATATGTCTTTTCTTTAACTTACAAAAGGATATTAATGTTAGGTGAGTACAATTTCCTGTAAAATTAGGGTGCTATGTGTTATTGGGATGGTTACAATGTAAAACAGCACAACCAAGAATTCTCACGCAAGACTCTCAAAAGGCAGGAAATCCTCTACACTGACAACTTTGCATCAAACATGGACATTCATCTCAATCATCAATATGAAAAAACATACTCTAATGAATGATCAAGGCTGTATTTCAGTTGGTTTTTATTATATGACTGTAGTATGGAATGTCTACAGTTATTTATCTTCTCTTCTTTCATCGGTTTACCTTGGTTGCCTGATATTTTATATATATATATATATATATATATATATATATATATATATATATATATATATATATATATAAACAGGTATATGCACATGTGATTGTCTCTCCAGCACCTCAGTCAAGTGACTGAGTACCCTTTAGCACATTAGATTTTTTTCCAATGTTTTTTCCTTAGAATGGAACATAGCTTCTTTTTTTTTAAACAAAGTAAAGAAATCACCCACACACAGTCTCTGCAATCCAAACAGAGCAGTGATCTAGATCTAAAACTGCCTGAAACAGGACCTCTAATAACAGACTAAAGGCTCTTTGATCTGCTGCTTTTATGGTTGGAGAGTATTCTTGGAGAGAGCAGGGTAAACTTTACCTCTTGTTCATGATGTTAATGCTGGGCCTTAGCTTCAATAGCTGCTGACCATCTCAATTCACAATATATCATACTTGACATTCATGTGTTGTCATTCATTAAATGATTTCGCTTCGGTTGGTGAAAAAGCTACATTTCAAATTCCGATTGACCATGGGGTCAAAGGTTAAAATTACATGTTCAGCTGTTTGAACAGTTGGAACGGGGGTTGGGATGATTTACTGTTTCCTCCTCAAGTTGTCATCTTCCCTTCCCTCTCTTTTCAACTCTGTGCCTATAGCCATCACCAATGTAGTTTGATTATTTTCCAAACTGCCACGTCGCTGTGTACGTGCTTTGGCAAAAGCCTGCAAACACAGAGGACTGTCTGTCTCAACCTTGGACAGACAAGGTTCACTCTGTTAGCTGTCATTATGACACAGACAGCAGAGGGGGGGGGGGGGGTCGTCACCCCTCACCCCACCCTACACTCTCTCACAATCTCACTCTACATGACTCATGACAAAACTAACTCTTCACTCAGAGCTGTACCCCACAGGTCACTCCTGCCATTTGTGGGGGTGTGAGCGCCATCCTCGAGACTGCCATACCCTTTCTGTTCACACAGAAAGCCCAGGAGGGGCTGGCCTATGGGCGGGGAGTATGATAATACCCTCCAGAGGAAGTGAGCGCAGTGTAGTGGAATGTAGTTGCCATTAGTGGGAGTTGAACTGAGGCTGGCTAACAGCTAGCCTGCTATGTTGAGTCTGAACTGGAGACGCAGAGGAGAGTGATGAAAACATGCCTCACTTCACAGTGGTACCGGTGAAAGATCAAGCTCAGTCCAGCTACGACAGTCTCGAGGGGATTAACTGGGTGGATTACAGGGACACAGGGCAGGACTATCCTGACCATCAAGACACTGTCAGCTCTGATGGTAAGTCTCACAACTTTTGCTAAGCTCTTTATCTCTTAGCAGGGAAACATACACAACTCATTTGGAAGTTGTAAAATGTGTCCTGAAAGTGACACTTCATGAGTTGGGACAAGCACTGCATGGGAAAGCTTTGCTTTGTCCTGAGAGCCCTCTGAACAGCTGGTGGTGTGGTTACCATGGCAATTCTCCGGGGCAGTTTTCCTACAACAGACAGGTCTGTTTTTGACAGCTCACTTTGAGTAAAGTTGTACAAACATTTTCTTTTATCATTTTGCAGTATTTTTTGCTGGTTGTGAAGCCTTTCTAGCATAAATTCAGGGACAGATGAGTGACAAAGGGAAAACAATGAAAGGGGTGAGAACCTTGGGGAAAGGCACAACGGGGGTGGGATTGTGCGAGGGGGGCCAGTACCATCACAACAAGAAAAGGCCTCAAGTGCTTCGTTGCACAAAAGATGGAGCTCTCTTTGTGCCAGGGGTGGATTTCCTTTCACAGAGATTGGCTGCTCAACAACACAGGAGCAGATTTCTCCCTCCTTGCTTTTCTGCCTCAGCTTGTCTCTCACTGTCATTCACTTGTTTCTCGGCTGTATGAGCAGGGGGGTGGGGTGGGATGGGGACAGAAACACAGAAATAAAGGAGGACAAGGAGTGGAGCTTGTGGGATAATGTGAGAGAGGTGCTGTTGGCAGAGGGATTGAACCAACTGCAGAAACAGAGTTTTTTAATAAAAGACGCACTTGGGTGTGGCTTTCAAATGAAGCACCCACGCGTTACCAAAGGCCCAGAGGGCTGGGCTGGGCACAAAAAACACAGACTGACTGGCCATCCATTTATATTACAGTAACCGTTTACCAGTGAATGTCATGCTGACTTTGAGCTCCTTACAACTGAATAACATCAGAAATGATCAGAATGCAAGGCTGAAGACTCACCAAACTAGTGTATTGATAAGGCTCCATTAAAAGAATGAGATGCGTGCATTTCTGTGTGTTTGCGAATGAATGTGTGAGTGCATATGTATCAAACTGTGCCATGCAGAACTCACCTAGTTGTCCGCTTTTATATTTCTGGAATGTCAATCTTTGCCACCAAATGACACTCTCATACAGCATCAATGCAACTTAATTCACTTAAGATACTGCACATAACTTTTTAAGTGTTAAAAATAGTGGTTGGCATTTTGTTTAAGAACAGGAACAACTTTGTACCATGTCCCCACAAATGACAACCAAGGGGAAGGAAAAGTAGATGCCCTGACATAACCCTCAAAGTTTTGTGGGTGAGTTTGTGGCTGTCAAGATTCTCTGTAACTGCCTGAGAACAACAACAACAACAACAACAACCATTAAACTTAGCTGCAAGGATGGCTACATGCTGGGGTGGAAAGGGTGAGGAGGACAAGTAGAAGGAAGTGAGACTGGAGAAGTGAGACTATGATGAATGATGAGCTGGAGCAAAGGGCACACAGTATGTTCCCATCAAGTTTCAAACACACATGGGAACTAAAAAGTTACTCAAGTCAATGTAGTCGTTCTACATTTTTTCAGCACCTCTACAATGTTTTTAAAGTATGTATACAAGTTATAAAACCATCATACCAGCATATATTTAAACTGAACAAGAGCAAACTTATTTTGGGACCTGTGCGTAATACTTTGTAATTTCAGACACGTACATATTCAGTATTTCTCCACCTTTAGTTTAACATGCAGCATTATGACATATGAGCAGGGAAAAAAAAGTTGAGTGGAAAGTCACTGTGGTAAAAGAGTCCAAAAGTAGTTGCGTGCACTGAATGATTTAATCAGGGGAGTGGTGGACTTGGGTATGGTACATGCTGTCAGTGTGACGTCGGCAGCATGGAGGAAGTACCACAGTGCCGAGTCTGTTTCAGCCTGTGAACTTAGCTCTGTCCAGCACAGGACAGGACCAACACTGTGGTCATTGTAACAGTGCTGTAACTCCTGTGCAAGAGCAGCTACCCTGAAACAGACTTCACATGTCAGGAAGGAAAGTGTTGCAGAGCCTTGCCCTTCTTAATAGCTTGCTGCTGTATGATATGCGAAAATGAGAATATACGTATACATTTTGAACACAACTTGTCCTCAGTGTCACCAATAGCTGGATACAATCTTGTTTCCCTTATTTTCTAGTCAGTAAAAGTCAGGCATTTAATCTTTTAATGTGTATGTCTGTTTAAAAGAAGAATCATGTCTTTAGTTGTGATGAGTTGCTTTATAAGTAACAATTGAAGGAAAGAGACATTGAGATACTGTATGTGGCAAGTGGCAACCTTACCTGTGCGCTTGTCCACCTTCTATCTGTGTGCCTGCATTTCTATTAGTTTTTAATATGATTTCTCGTGCATGATCTGCTTATTGTATGTGAAGCAATGCAACAAATAATATCCCAATAAATAAACCAGTTAACCTTTCTTTTTCCAAACTTCTCACAAACCTATCATCATACATGAGTACATATTCATAGTTTTGCATCTAGTTATATACACATTTGTCAATGTTAATGAATAAAATTGAAAACCATAAAACCCAATAATCTAATATATTGACTTGAAAAAGTATAACAATAATGATTTAGTATTTGTATATATTATTTGGTCTCTACCAAATAAGTCTTGAGAAGAATATCTGCCTCAATATTTGCCTCAAACTCATTAGGTCCTGAGAAATTATATAATAAGTGGAAGATTTGCAGAATGTAGGTGTGCGTTCCCTCTCTAATTCAGGAGAACAGGGTGACTATTCCTGTCATGCTGCCTGGCGTGTCACTCAGATAGCCCTAGAGAGATAAACACACTGTGAAGGGGCAGAGATGTGAAGCTGATGACAGAGGTAGAACAAATTAAGACAGCCACACACACACAAATTCACTTAGGTCACTTTTGGGGAAATTACAGATTTACATTAATTTCACCTTTCCCTAAACACCAAACCAGACCAAATATCAGCTGCTTTCCAGTTGGGGACAAGTAGAGCAGCCTTAGATGTTACTTTTTTTCATTGTGTACTCCAGTTCAATTAGGACAAGCCTCGGTGAGTTTTGCCCACTGCATGTTGGGCTCATTCTCAGGGTCTGTGCTCGTGAGGACTGGTGAAGGTGGTAAAGGAGTGCACAGGTGTCAGTAGATACTGGACATGAAACCTTCTGGGCATTGTGCCTGACCACATGTCCCTGTGTCCCCTGAATGGCTCGGGGCAGGGTGTAGTGGGCGGTTGTTTATCAGGCTCTACCCTCTGTACCCATAGAGTCCAGTAGAGGGCGGAGCATGTGTGAGATAAAGCATAAGGTTACGTTATTGTAACCCTTATTCTATAAGCACAGGTGGAGCCCTCTACCATTGGACCCTGCCACTCCTTCACCACTCGCTTAAGAGGTGGCAGGATAGCTTAAGGCAGTTTCACAGCCTTATATGCATTGGGCGTTTTCCCACTTAATAAGGTAGGCTCATCCTGATTGGCCGGCTACATTTATGCAAATTTTCAGTGGGTGAATACATGATCTTGATTTTAGGAGAGTAATACCCATAGAGTACAGTAGAGGGCTCCGCCTGTGCTCATAGAACAAGGGTTACAATTATATAACCTTATGTTCTTCCTGAGGCTCTCCTAGCAACTGAATGCATTCAGTGTGCCCTGTGTCTAACGAGTGTGACTGCTTCACTTTAGACATTAAACAGACAGCCTATCAGTAAAAAAAAACATACAGTACTACCCATGAAAACATGAGTATTTTAATGGCCATGCATACATGATTTTTATTGTAGTCGTCTTGTTGAAAATGATCACTGCTACAGCACTTTCAGAGTATGAGAAATGAGAAATGTTTGGACAAAGCTGTTTACAAGATAAGAGCGTGAAACCTAAAAGTATTGCACTTAAAATGGCAGGAAAATTAAAACAATTGAAATTTAGCAGCATTGTGTGTATTTCCAAATTCTTCTGCCAGACACAGGTTTATTAGCAGTGCTGATCGAGGAGTCATAATATGAGAGGGAACTGTAAGCAAAGTGGTTTTCAAAAAGCCTGTGTGAAAATTGTTTAATATTCTGTCCTTGAATGCTATTTTTAGATAGACTGAGATATAATTTACAACAGTCCTTTCAGGACATTTTCATACAGTGACTATGTTTTCATGAGCTACCATGCAACCAGTGGATCCCAAATCCTGGGCTGTGTGTCATAGTGTATCATAACAGAATTGTCAAGGAAAATGATGTGAAGATGTGATGCGAAGATTGTAATATATAAGTGGGACAATAAACTCTTTGCGAACCTGCTCTGTGGACATGACACTTTAATTTAGTTGTTGTTCAAGTGTTAAATTTACCATGGGATAGACATTTAACATCTTGATGTTTACCTTGATGTAAGTGTGCTGTTTATGCTATTAATTTACAGTAGAGCAAGTGTAAGGCAGTGCATAATTTAGAGCATAAATAAGGCAGTGACATCTGTACCATAGACACCATAGACTTTAAAGTCTATGATCTGTACATGTAGCATTCACACGAAGCAAACAATTTCAAGTATGAGTTGTGTGTAGCAAAATGTACACCTTCATTAAGTGCATGAAACCATTTTGCGAAGAGACTTTCAGACAGACAATTCTCCTGTACAGAAGTTAAGTAATAGCTCTACACCCACTGACAAAAGCACTTTAATTTGTCTTTTTGAAAGTCTGTTGTATGATGCACCTCTTCCTGCCCACCTTTACCCCCTGAGGTAATCATACTGAGCTGCCGTCCTTTTCTCATCATTAGCACACATCAAAGCTAATATGTTTTGCTGTACAACTCAGCAGGTTAGCATTCCTCTGCTCTGTTCAGATGCAGGTCAGCATGAAACACAGCCGTTGAAGCTATTGCTACAGAAGAATTACTTTGTCTAATGCCACAGAAAAAGTTGAATGAAACAAAACAACTTCATATAAAGCTAGCAGCACTTTTTTTTTTTTTAAAAAGGAAATCAATTTGTTAAAGTTTTTGCATTTGCATTGCCTGGCAAAAAATGCCCATACCCACCATGTTGATTTCTCATGACGAACATGACAGCTGATATACTGTCACTATATATAGCAATACATGCAAATCACCACATTTGTGAGTGACTGTTCAGATTTGCGCCACAAGAGTGTATCAATGTTATCAGTGAGCAAAGATGCTTATTGGATTGTAAAATCAGTCAGTTATTAAGCTCTGACTTGGTTTGAGACATACAGTACATTTTGATGAACATATTGGCATTCATCCAAACATGCTATTTTACCGGCTTTTCTTCAGTTTCCACCAAAGTGGGAGGATAGTTGCACCTGCCATGCCCCAGTTATATTGTTTGCAAATATGACAAGCCTAACGTTATCCTGCTTCCACACAGGTGCACCATTCTGTTACTAACATGATGTTAGCTGGGTTTGATTTGCATTGTGTACAAATGCAAACACATAATGACCCAAAGCTGCTTTTGTCCACATTTGGATTTCCACAGCTCCTGATGGAAATGAGGTTTGAGATCATGTTGGTTGAGCTGGACTAGTTTCCACATAGCAACACTCCAAATAAGTGACGTCAAAGCTTTTCAGTCGTAGAATTTGTGGCTCATTCACTGTTTTGCCATGCACAGCGACAATTGCAGAATTGATAGAATTGTTTTACAGGCCCAGAAACATGTAATGAGCTGAATACAGTGACAGTAGAGAACAGGTTTAGGAGCTGCTGCCACGCAACAGTGTAGCTATCACGTTTGCTCAACCCACATCTAGCTGTGCTATTAAGACATGCAGTGTCTAAAAGCAGAGGGAGCAAATGATATGCACATTCAGTATACTCTCTCACTCTATCACACACACACGACCTCCAAACACATAATTGGTATAACATTCTTGCCAACTAACAACACAAAGTAGAGTGGGATAAGCAGTGCGACTTATCTGGCTCTCTGTGTCTTAAATGTTTATTAAAGAGGAAGTTTAGCAAAGAGGCTTTTTCAAACCCTAAGAAGCTAATGGGCAGCGGTATTGTTTTTCATGCCTAATCGGCTTTAAAAGGTGCCGGCACATTATTGAGAAGTTTCTTTTTCCATCTTGAATATTAGTGATTTTGAAAATGACCTGTTTGGTGAAAAGTTGTTTCGCAAGAGCCGCTTTCTGGCAGTTGTTTGTTGCACCTATCAGATCATGAATGAAATTGATTTTGTCTTTGTAGAATAGCGCTGACTTTGTTTGCTTTTCTTTAAAAGTCATGTACTTTGCACTTGACAACAGCATCTTCTCTGGGAATTGATCTAGTTGTAAATAGACAGCAAATTATTCCCAGACAACCCCGACACATAGACAACCAGTCAAACCATTTGCTTTTGACTTTTCTTGTTGGACTGGAGCTACACTTGAAAGGTGGAAATCTGTTGCCTTGGAGGCTTACACAGAGGAGTTGCTGCCAATTATAAATACAATAGATTAAAAAGAACTTTTTGTTCCTTTAATGTGTTCCACCACACCAACACTTTCTACTTTTTTTGCTGAGTACCCTTGACAAAATAAATCCTATCATTAAAATAAAGACTAAAAAGATACAATATCTTGAATGCTTGTCTCCAAATAGTAAATAATTAGAAAGTAAAAGTCATGTACGCCGCTGCTTAAGTTCTCAGCCGCGATGCAGTTTTCTGTCAGTCGTACAGGACAGACTTGTCTTTGATCTGCTGAGGTTGTAGCTGTTCTGGTAAGTGACATGTTGGTACATGTTGCTGTAAAGCCTCTGAGCTGTTCTGCTCTTGTGTTCCTTCATAACAAGCCAGTTAATCTTTAATCTTATTAATTCGACATTTAATGTCAGGTTATTAACAAAAAGACCCCCACTGTCTCTTCAGGCCCATTGTTAAAGTGACTGTTTTTGAGCTGGTCTAACAGAGTGAGTCGGAAGCTGAACTATTTCAGATTATACAGTACCATGGTCTAGGCAAATACTCGATTCTGAATGGCCGGCAGGTGTGCGTTAAAACCCTTTAACGCACAAGTAGTTCGGCTCAAGTTTAATCACGCTCCAAATTCATCCGCCATATCGATATCAAAGTATGGAATAAACTATCAAATGGACCATACTTTGTTAGAAAGCTTGACCAATTCACTCATTAGCAAACTAAGTAAGACCACCCAAATCTATGTTTTTATTTAACTATACCTCCCGGAGTATGGCGCTAATCGATATAGCATTTTCCATTCACTCACATGAAACCGTTAGCATTAACTTTTCTATGCGAAGCTTTTAAGCGTAACGTCATTATCAACTAACGTTACCCAAATAGTCTGCTAGTTATCTTGACTAATCAGCTAACTAGCAGACTAGGTTAGACCACCCAAATCTGTGTTTTAATTTAACTATACCTCCCGGAGTATGGCGCTAATTGATATAGCATTTTCCATTCACTTAAATGAAACCGTTAGCATTAGCTTTTCTATGCGAAACTTTTGAGCTCAACTAACGTTACTCCAGTAGTCTGGTAGTTATCTTCACTCATCAGCTAACTAGCAGACTAGGTTAGACCACCAAGATCTGTAACTAGCAGACCAATATATGTATTTTTATTTAACTAAACCTTCCGCTAGAAGCAACTCAACACTGTGGCGGTGCAGCTAATTGCAGAGGAACCTTCGCTTAACCAGCTCGGTTGTATAAGGGACTATAATTATTCCGTCATGACAACGGTAAACTCTTGCTTTATAACCTTTCGATTTTGAGTGCAAAACTTTAACCAAAAAATTGCGAAGGCTTTTATTTTATATTGTTGGCAAATGACCATGGTATAAGCGGGATAATCAACACCTAGGTGTGCGTTAAACGGTTTCAAGGCACTTCGCGGAGGCAAACCACCCTCCGCGTCGCGTCGCACACCTAGTCGTTGATTATCCCTTACTTTAAGCATTAGGATTCAGGAGTCAGTGTTCCACATGACTTTCAACAGTTTCTGCAAGAAAATACCTGAACGTTATCTCACTTTATGGTAAATTATAAAGCAACATCCATCTAAATTGCTCCCAAAGTGCTAGATGTCTCTTTAGATTAATCAATGCCACTAATTAATCTGTAGTAGTCTCTCTTCAATAATGCTTCCTTTACAGATTGTTTGTATCTCATGCCAATGACAGCAAGATGACACTAGAGGACAGTGTTGGCATCCGTTTTACCCTTATCTCCTCTCAGGCATCACTTGAATCCAGCTGTGTAGTTGTCAGGCTTGGACAGACAGACCAATAGGAATTTGGCCTTCACACTTCACACTTTTTTTTTCATATTTAGCATCTTTTGGACATTCTGAAACAATCCTTGCTTTAATGGAGAGGTGAAACTTATGCAATGTCTTTCAACATCATATACGGGTTATGTTTTGCTACATTCTTGGAATAATGGTTTTAAGAGAATTTATGATAAATACTGACCCATCCAGATTTATCCAGACTGAACATTAGTACAATGTAGGAATACCGTCCGTTACTGTGTGTGCGTGCGTGCGTGTGTGTGTGTGTTTGCGAGTCAGTGAGTTATACCACTGAATCCCCCACTCCTCACCTCTCACCCTCCTCATCATGCACCATGTGTTAGATCAGGCCCCTGAATGAGTATTCACCCTGGGTGACTGGGTGTCCCAGATAGTTATCGACAATTCCCCCAAGCTCGAGCACAGAGTAGTCTGTTGCGGTCTGCACACAGCACATAACTATGCTCACCCACAGTGAAACTAGCAGCAGTGGGACACAGAACACAGGTGAGTGAAGACCACCGTTGAGCCAACTTAGTTGCAAGAAAATGGGTATATTTTCAATGTAGTTGAGAATTTTATTCATGCCCGCCCTGTAAGTTGGCAGAATTTTTTTTGGGAAGGATTAATTTTGGTTCTGAGATGCCACTGTGAAAGTTTTCATGCTCTAATAACCCAAGGTTAGGTAATTTCTAGGTAATGAGGTACAGTATGTGTATGACTGTGAATGTGTGTGTACTACTTTGCGGGAAATAATTGCCCCAGGCACTGTACTCATCTCTGCTTGATTCTTCTCTTCAAAAGCAGAAGTTAATGAGAGTAAAATCTAATTATATGCTTGTTTATCACATGGACTTTGCTTTGTTAATGTGTGCCGCTTTTGACCTTTCATTGCAGCCTAACTGCATGAATTTTGTTTCAAAAGTTTATTGCTACCTGGGTGTTAGTAAGATGCTTGAATTATTATTAATAGTGGCAGTTAAAAGCTGACTGAATATCCAAAATGATTGCCATGGAAAAATTTGAATTGGTATAGAAAATGTATAGTAAACTTTTATTAATTACTGTACAGGCAATGGTGCTGGGCTGTTATTTTTTTCATAATGCTAATTTATCTCAACTTTCCAACAAGTAATCTCAAACTATTTTGAGTGCAAATTGGTTTATTTATGTGCGTCTTTCTATCGAGACCTTGCATAACTTAATGCCATCTGTAAAATTATTCTACCAAGTGATTGTGCCTGTAATTATGCCTAGAATGAGTGACTGGATTTCTAATAGTATCTTTGAGAGATTTAAGTGAAGATTGTTTTCACCTATTTTTTTTTCCTTGTTGAAACTGTTGGATAATTTATACTGTCCATGAAATCCTGCTTGTTACAGCAAATAAGCATCTGACAGAGGGATGCTAATATTGCAGGTTTGGCAAACGTTCATAGATATCATTCCTCTGTCTTATCAGTGAACACGTTGACTTGACGTTGCAGTTGCAGCCTATGATTTACCACAATGTCACTAATATATCTTTAAGAATAATGTTTGCCTGATTTTTTGGGGCAGGAAAAGGTTTATGTATATGTATGTAATATATTTGTTTGGCCCTATATCTCGAAGTAAGTAACTTTGTCATCCTCTCTCTAACAGGACATGGGAATCATAAAGAAGACAGTCCATTTCTCAGCAGTGCTGATGCTGCAGGCAAGAAGAGTGACTTTTATGACAGGAACCTGGCTTTATTTGAGGTCTGTTGTTTTTACTCACTAATATTTCTGTCAGATGATAGACTTAATCCAAACGTATTCATTGATACCTCTTCCTCCTGTTCCTCCCTGCAGGAAGAGCTGGACATCCGGCCAAAGGTTTCCTCTCTGCTCAGCCGCTTGGTCAGCTACACCAACATCACCCAGGGAGCCAAGGAGCATGAGGAGGAGGAGAGCGCTCAGGTCTCGCGTCGGAAGACTCCCAAGGTCAGGAGTCGTGGCAAAGTGAAGGAACACTGTACCTCACTGTTTTTATCATGTGTACACTGGGTCATTTGAGGTCTAGAAACATTATACTCCATTTCTGGCTCCCCACATGCCTCGCTATCAGAATTCTAGTTTTGTATTAAGACTTGCTGATTGATTGCTTATGGCCCCTGCCACACTCTAGAGTGCAACTGTGGCCGTATGAGACCTGGATACATGGAAAGAGCTGAAAACATGATTGAATGACCTTTAAAAAGCACATCAATCAATGCTAATGATCAATACACTTATTTCCTGAAATGTCATGGTCACTGTTCTCCCCTCTCTCTTTGCCCCCCCTATCCTTTCCCTCTATCAGTCTCCCAACATGGGCACACTGATGGGAGTTTACTTGCCGTGCCTCCAGAACATCTTTGGTGTCATTCTTTTCCTCCGACTGACATGGATTGTTGGGGTGGCTGGCGTCATGCAGTCCCTCCTGATTGTCCTCATGTGCTGCTCCTGTGTTAGTATGCACACACGCACGCACGCACGCACGCACACACGCACGCACACACACACACACACACACACACACACACACACTGTACTGTACTTGACACGCACCCACTGTTGCGCTGAGTTGATTCCATCATCAATGTGGGCAAGCTTAAATGCTTGCAACCAGTCAATTGAATCCTCACGATTGCATAACCATGCGGATTCAGCAATTAAATGTCTTTTTGACTTGTGTTTTCTACTCATAATGCGTCAATTACCTTTCTTACATCAACAAACACTGCGTTTTGTTTTGTTTTTTACTTTACTCAGGCTACATGTGCTAAATGTTTAGGCATATGCTCTCTGAGGGGAAGCAGTGCTCGCTTTCAGTTTGATCAGAAGATATTGATTTAGCACACACAAGTTGCCATGACGTCTGTATTTGGGTTTCCACATAAATAATATTTCCCCCTTTCCTCTGCAGACGATGCTCACAGCCATATCAATGAGTGCCATTGCTACTAATGGTGTTGTTCCAGGTAATATTCTGAACCTTGTCACTCAAGAGGACTCACTGAAAATGTCCCTCAGCATACTGTCATCCAGCACTCATCCTCCATCACCGAAAATACTTTTACAGCCTGTTTTTTTAATCAAGGTTTTGTAAAATAGTTCAAAACTGTATTGGCAAGTCAAATGACTTGCTGGACCTTGATACCTCTGGACTGATGTGCATTTAAAAGTTACATTTTCCATTACATATTCTTCCACTTGGGGGAAGCAGAAATTCACTGTTGTGTCCACTGCATGCAGCACAAATTTGGGGTTTTCCAATGTCATTGTGTAAGAGTTTGTTTTACTGTTGTAGCTGGAGGGTCATACTTCATGATCTCACGCTCCCTTGGTCCCGAGTTTGGAGGAGCTGTGGGGCTGTGCTTCTACTTGGGCACCACCTTTGCCTCTGCTATGTACATACTGGGGGCTATCGAAATCTTCTTGGTCAGTTTGCTAAAATATTATTCTGTGGTTATATTATATTTGTATGCTAAGACATGATCTCTAAACATTTTTCTCTAATCCATCAAATGCATACATTTATATATACTGTATATGCAGTAACTCTTTTGTAATTTATTTCTCCTCAGAAATATCTGGTCCCCCAGGCAGCTATCTTTCACGCCACAGACCCCCCTGGGACTGACAGTGCCATGCTGAACAATATGCGAGTCTACGGCTCTATCTGCCTCAGTCTGATGGCTGTGGTGGTTTTTGTAGGAGTGAAATATGTCAACAAGCTGGCCTCTCTTTTCCTCGCCTGCGTCATTATCTCAATTGTCTCCATCTATGCTGGGGCAATCAAATCCATGACTCATCCACCAGAGTTCCCGTAAGTCTGCAGAGTTGCTAGAATAAACCATTGACTGCATTTAAAGATGGACTACATGAGAGCTCCCCAAAAGTGAAGCCAAAACACCTCGATCGCCCCCTGGTGGTGGGCTGCAGTGTAGGTCATAACCCCCTCCTCCTCAGTGATTTCAGGTAGGATGTGGGCCAAACTAAAAACTCAAAACACACATAATCTTTTCCCAAAGATGGTTTCTGTCATTTTAGGTCGTTCTAATCACGCTGATGTATGTTCAAGGGTTCAATTTTCTGATCAGTTTGGTTGTAATTAGTTATTTAATGCTATAAAAATGGGGTGAAACGTCATGATTGACAGCTGAGCCCTGCTCGCGATTGGGCGTGTGGGCGGGAACTTGATAGTGTGGCTCTGCTGCTCGGTCATTACTGTGCAGTCTCTGGCTCCAAATGACGTCACCAGTGCAAGATGCCAGTGCCATATTTTGGCTTCACTTTTGTACAATGGGAAAAAGTGGAGACGCGCCGTCCATCTTTATTTACAGTACGTCAATGGAATAAACATGCCTCTTCACATTAAGTAGTTTGAATTATGGGGACCTTAATATAGAATGAGTGGTTTTCATGCCACCAATTACATGCAGTGTGATTTTTCAGTCAAATAGTTTAATAGTTTGAAGCCCACAGTCCATCCTAACACTGAATTAACTTTTGGTTATGATGATAGCTAATGAGGACGATGATGATGAAATTGGTGGTGGAAATAATGATGACAAACAAAGTTATGAATCAACTTCTGTCCCTGTTATTGCTGTAGGATCTGCATGCTGGGAAACAGGACTTTGGTAAGAGATCGCTTTGATGTGTGCTCTAAGACTGTGGTAATGGGAAACACCACAGTGCCCAGTCAGCTGTGGGACAAATTCTGTGTGCCAGGAAACATGAGCAGCACCCACTGTGACGACTACTTCATCCAGAACAATTTGACAGAGATACAGGGCATCCCTGGACTGGGCAGTGGGATTATTAGAGGTAAATTGATCATTAGTAGACTGGGAATTAAAATATACAGCATGGCATTTTATTAGATAATAAAGGTTACAACTCTTAATGTTCCAAGTATATATGTCATTATGATAGACATACTGATTTAGGGGTGGAATTCAATGTAAGCATACCCATTCAGGGTCAATTTCAAGACTTTTAAGAATCAATATCAATACGTGGGAAACTTAGGATGTTTTTTTTCATCAGGAAATCATACCACAATACTCATCATATCATAATATTTTGAAATGTCCTGCTCCTGGCCTGATAGAATGTCACTCTCTTCTAATGTTTGTTGTCAATGATTTAAGTGTCTGTTTTCCGCTGTTAGAAAACATGTGGGGTGACTACCTGCAGAAAGGGGAGATCTTAGAGAAACCGGGCTTACAGTCAGTGGATGCCCATGGTGCCATGGAGAACTTTGGCATGTACGTGTCCGCAGACATCGCTACATCATTCACAGTCCTGGTGGGGATCTTCTTCCCGTCTGCCACAGGTATAATAACGCCATAAACCAGAAAAAGTGCTGTTATGGTACAAACCTCAGTCTACAGTCTGTATAAAACTGAAAAATGATTTTTTTTTCCTAAACTTGTTTACATTAAATCTTAAATCATTTAGCAAATTATACCATTTTGACAAAACAACTAGAGTAGTCTGAGAAGCTATTGACCTATTTTAACTTAAATCTAAAATGCAGACACTATCAATTGGTGCAATAACAAGCCATTGAATACAAACTATTACTTTAGACACCTGCTATTTGTCATTTTTAAGAACTCACACAGAGTGAAAGAGCTCAGCAGGTCCAACAAAATAGGGAAGCTAAAAACCTCAATCTAATCCAGCCAGAAGGGGGCATAGTTAAACAGTGTTTAGATGCCCTTTGTTTTAATCTACTGTCTATTTTTTACAGGTATCATGGCAGGCTCCAACAGATCTGGTGATCTCCGTGATGCTCAAAAGTCCATCCCTGTGGGAACTATCTTAGCTATTACTACTACTTCCCTTGTTTGTATCCTTATTTTGATGGCTGCACACACACACAAAAAAAATCTTACTCCTTCAAACAGGATTGGAAAGCAGATTTGATATACTGTACATCTTCGTGTCACCTTGAGCTCCTTGACCTCTTGTATTCAGATTTAAGTTCTGTGGTCCTGTTTGGCTCTTGCATTGAAGGAGTAGTCCTTAGGGACAAGTAAGTTAATTTGTGTCCTACTGCAAGTTAGTACTACACTTTTTTTGGAAAGTAAAATCTAACTATAGAAAAAAAGACATAATGTTATCTTAAAAGTTTCATTCAGTCAGCATTTACTTGCAGGTTTGGGGACGCTGTTAGAAAAAACTTGGTGGTGGGAACGCTGTCCTGGCCGTCTCCGTGGGTCATTGTCATTGGCTCATTCTTTTCTACGATTGGGGCGGGCCTGCAGTCCCTCACTGGGGCTCCACGACTCCTACAGGCTATCGCCAAGGACAACATCATTCCTTTCCTCAGGGTGGGACAGTACACACTGCTGATAATACATTGTGTAACCACAGAAATGGCTCCTATAGACTTGACAGACATACAGTCAGAGAAAAGAGTTACCCCATATTCTGTTTATTATTTCCATTCAGTACATTGTGCTGGACATTTTTGCATTTGGTCATATCTGACTTGCAAGGTTATTCAAATATGAGACAGTAACAAAGAAGAAGTGATTTGCGTGTGTGTTTCGAATTTCTGTTGTTGTTTCAGGTGTTTGGTCACGGAAAGACCAATGGAGAGCCTACATGGGCACTACTACTGACTGGTCTCATAGCTGAGCTGGGCATCCTTATTGCCTCACTGGATATGGTGGCTCCAATCCTTTCCATGTAAGCAGACATGCCAAGAATTTAACATACATCAAGCATATATTGCACACATTCATTCAGACTTCCCTGTTTGGTTAAGGCCAACTATACCCCTGATGACAATATCAGCACCAAATGTATTGAAGATTCTCTTTGTCTTTATTTAACAGGTTCTTCTTGATGTGCTATCTCTTTGTAAACTTAGCTTGTGCAGTTCAGACTCTCTTACGCACACCCAACTGGAGACCAAGGTTTAAATATTACCACTGGTGAGTACTGGTATACCTCCGTGGGGGTTGGAAGCACACTTCTTTCTTCCCAGTCTAATTCTCCAGGCTGTCTCAGGCATTCAAATCACCAGCTTATCTGTTACAAGACCACCTCTGTAATATTTATGTTAAAGTTTCCTTCATGAAAGACCAATGCATTGTGTAGATATGTAAACAATGTTACTATTTTTGATATATGCAAAAATGTAACTTCCGGCTTTACGTGTTGCACCACCAGGGCACTGTCCTTCCTTGGCATGAGTATGTGTCTGGCTCTAATGTTCATCTCCTCTTGGTACTACGCTATTGTGGCCATGGGTATTGCGGGAATGATCTACAAGTACATTGAGTACCAGGGGTATGTCTGGAGGCTAGCATCTGCACTTTTTCTCTGTCCAATTACAATACATTCCTGTATGCTGTCGGGGGGATGATGGTTGTGTTTCTGTTTGACCTCTGCACATCTGTATTGGATACTGGTGGACAGCTGGTTACTTAAAGGGACAGTTCACCCCAAAATCAAAAATATGTGTTTTTCCTCTTACCTGTAGTGCTATTTATCCACCAAAATTGTTTTTGTCTGAGTTGCAGATTTTGGAGATATCGCCTGTAGACTCGATAGCAATGTCTCCTTCTAGAAATCATGACGGGTTTCTCAAGATAATCCACAGACCTTTGTTGTGAGCATTTTCATGTGGGAACTATTCTTTTTGCCTTAGTACACCACATCATCGCGCAGAAGTAAACATGCATCTACTCATGGAAAAGAGGCTCGTGCTCATGACAGGGAGGGGATGTAAATGTTGTCGTCCTCAGCTGAGCTGTAACGTTAGCTAGCTTAGTTAGCTAGCCTCTTATCCACGAGTAGATGCACGCTTATTTCTGCATGGTGATACTGAAAGAAAGTAGTCCCTACATGAAACTGCTCACAACAAGGTCTGTGGATTATCTTGAGAAACTTGGTCATGATTTCTGGAAAGAGACATTGCTGTTGAGTTTTTGAAAAGTATTCTTTTGGTGCTCTGAGCACCACAAGTGAAGTGCCATCTAGTCCCATTATATTGGAGAGAAGGCAGATATCTCTACAGTTTATTTCTCCAAAACTCAGTAACTCACACCAAACCACTCTAGATGGATAAATAGCACCATATGGCGTCCTTTATGTTTATGTCTTGTCTCTTCCACTCACACAACAGAGCAGAGAAAGAGTGGGGAGATGGGATAAGAGGACTGTCCCTTAGCGCTGCAAGATATGCGCTGTTAAGACTGGAGGTTGGACCCCCGCACACCAAGAACTGGAGGTACAGCTACACCTAAAGGGGATGCTCTGAATGGCTCCTCTCTGAGGACCACATTGCGTGTTGGAATATAAAAGCTATTTTCATATCTACATGCAGAAGAATGTATACTATAAATGAAGAACAATCAAACATCTCGCACTGACACCCTCTGACCACTAACAAATATTTCACATTGTCATAAATGTACTGAAAAATGTTGGAGTGGATTAGTGAGAAGCTACAAGTTTTTATCAAAATCCTGTCAGTGGCATTTCAGTTGTGTGGCATGCAGAGGGACAAATATAATAAATTTATAGATTCTCTACCTGTAAAAAAGAACCCTCCAGAATGATGATAATGCCACACAACATAAGTCATACGAGAGATTTGCTACCAGCTGTTTTTTTTATTGACACACAATGAGTAAGTGTCATCTTATTCATTATCTTTTAGTCTTTTTAGTTTATGTGTCACCTTTTGCTGGAATACTCTAACTGTAATGACTGCAATGACTGTTAAGTCAATTGTGCTTTTTGATGTTTTCTATACAGATGCATCCAATGTAAATTTAAAAAAATTCTCAATCCTTTGGTGTCAATTTCTCAACAGGGGTGCAAAGACACACCTCTGATCCAGGCCTTTGTCTGACTGTCTCTTTGCACTATAGACCTCAGCTGCTGGTGCTGTTGAAGCTGGATGAGGACCTCCATGTAAAATACCCTCGACTACTCACCTTTGCATCGCAGTTGAAGGCAGGCAAGGGTCTGACCATTGTGGGCTCTGTCATCCAGGGAAACTTCCTGGACAGCTACGGGGAAATGCAGGCAGCTGAACAGGTAAACTCTGTAAACGGATGTATGCTGTACCTGCTCTATACAAGTCTCTGTTGTACTGTGTTGCTGACTGGTGCAGCTAATTGTTACAAATGAACACCCTTTGTAAATGAAAAGCACAATGAAGTGTAAACATGCTTCGATGTGAATTTCAAATTTTTGTTATATTTCTTCCTCAGCAGCTTTTTTTTTTTAAGCATTTGTCACTTTAATCAAAGGGCATGGCTGTAAACAGCTTGTTGTTATCTCTCCAGTATGGTTCCAATGAGCCATTTCAGAAAGAAATAAGAGAATGATGCAGGAACATTTTTCATAATGTGATGTATTTGGTAAAGACTGAAACAAGAGAAGCAAAGTTTGCTCTTGTTTATGTGACTATAATTGGAGCAATGAATCACTCATCCTCAATATTTAGTTTAGTGCTGAGCCAATATTCATGCAATATGTCCAGTATTAGGTACCATCATTAGAGCTTGTGCTTTACAAGGAGATAACGAAAGTAAAACCTGTATTCATTTCATTTCACCATTGCTATACAAATCGTTATGATGTAAATATAAAGCATGCACTATAATCTGTTTGGGCATATGAACTTTTCTGTAATTTCCCTTTAAAGCATTATTTGTTTATGGTTTATAAAGTGGTTTATCTGCCTTAAGTCATCATGGACTTACATTCTGTTTGCCCACATTTTGTCTTCCAGGCCATTAAAAATATGATGGAGATCGAGCGAGTTAAGGGTTTCTGCCAGGTTGTGGTGGCATCTAAAGTACGGGAGGGTGTTGTCCATCTGATCCAGTCCTGTGGTCTAGGGGGCATGAAGCACAACACCGTGGTGATGGGCTGGCCGTACGGCTGGAGACAGAGTGAAGACCCTCGTGCCTGGAAGACTTTCATTAGTAAGAGTCTCTTGAAGTACTTTTCGTAAAACATGACCTTTAAAAGACCCAGCAATATGGCACTCTTATTAAATGACTGCCACCACAAATGACCTGTTATTGAATACTGTTTACAGGGATAAGTACAGTATGTAGTTTTCACACTTGAATCCTTATGTGCTAAACAAATGGCTCACTATTATGAGGTTAAAGCAACTGTGGGCCTGAAAAAGCTGACGTGAATATACTCTTTGGATCTTCAAATGTAGGTTTAGTTTTGAGCTGGCTTGTAGGGTAAAGCCATATTCATTTATGAAGTATTTATTTATACAGTACAGTTTATATCCAAGCTTCTATGTTTTCATCTTTACTCAGACACAGTCCGCTGCACCACAGCTGCCCACCTGGCCCTGATGGTGCCCAAAAATGTGTCCTTCTACCCAAGCAACCATGAACGCTTCACAGATGGCAACATTGACGTGTGGTGGATTGTCCATGATGGAGGAATGCTAATGCTGCTGCCTTTCCTACTCAAACAGCATAAAGTGAGACGACAGACATCTTTGTGTTTTATACTAATAAGCTACTTTGGAATTTGTAAAAAAAAAAATAATGTAGTTTTACCATCTCTAGAATGGATGTATTGAGAAAGAGAATGCTTTTCAAATTTTATTTTCAAAAACATGCACAATAAAAACTAAGGAAATTCTTGAAGGTATGTTAAAAAAATATATGAATACTGTATATTGATACATTCATTTTAATGCCAACAAAACCAAAACAAAGTTGGAAATGTAATCATTCCAAACTTGAATGCTCCTCCTGAATAGTCTTAGTTAGTCACAGTTTTATGTTATTTTGGAATTTCCCTATAAAGTATGTTATTTTTTTACACATTTTATTGTTTTCTGTCAGTAATTATGCTCACTCATTTTAGGTTTGGAGGAAATGCAAGATGCGCATCTTCACTGTAGCCCAGATGGATGACAACAGCATCCAGATGAAGAAAGATCTGGCCATGTTCCTTTACCAGCTGAGAATAGAGGCTGAGGTGGAGGTGGTGGAGATGGTGAGAATCCCTTCTAACACATGTACTCTCAAAAATGGCTTTTTATGACTAGAAACAGCTCAGAATGAATGTAATAAAACCAAACATGATGTCAATTACGTTATACTAAAACAAAACAGCTTTGTTGTTTCCCTCAAGATGCCATAAACATGTTGGTTTGTTTGTTACATGAGTGTTTTTAAAAAAAAAACAACAACTCACTGCCCACCTTTAACATGAACTAATTTACTTTCATGGTCACTAAAATGATGTTTGTACTTCAGCATGACAGTGACATCTCGGCATACACCTACGAGCGAACGTTAATGATGGAGCAGAGGTCCCAGATGTTGAGGCAGATGAGGCTCTCCAGTGCAGAAAGAGAACGAGAGGTAGGACTTTTTTGGGGGGTGTCTTATGTTTATTCCGTCAATATTTAAAAAATTGAAAAAAAACCCCTCAGAACTCAACAACATATTATGCATGATAAATCGTTAAAATGATTAAGATTGCATGTTGTTATGTTTCAAATCGTTAGTGCCTGTTCATTTCTATGAGTAAACAGTGTTTTTGTTGCATGGCACTCACAGGCCCAGCTGGTTAAGGACAGACATTCTTTGGTTCGTATGGGAAGTCTATACTCGGATGAGGAGGAGGAAGTGGTGGAGGCTCCTCCAGAGAAGGTTCAGATGACGTGGACGAGAGAGAAGTGCGAGGCTGAGAAGAGGAACAGGAAGAACGCACCTGAGAACTTCAGAGAACTCATGAGCCTCAAACCGTCAGTGGCGTTCAGTTATCTTCAGCATCTTCTTTACTCCTTCTCATTTAACCACTAACACATGTCACATGCTAAACCTTTTCACATTTGTCCGTTCCCTTTTTGTATGTTTCTATGTTTGACAAAGTGTTCGGTTTGAAACGGTACAAAAAAAGTTTCTTATTAGCACAGATCCATTTTACACTGCATCTCTGCCCCTTCTTGCACTCCAGGGATCAGTCTAATGTGCGGCGGATGCATACAGCTGTGAAGCTGAATGAGGTAATAGTCAACAGGTCCCATGATGCTCGATTAGTGCTGCTCAACATGCCAGGACCACCGCGAAACACTGACGGAGATGAGAATTGTATCCTTTGCCAATATCATCACAGAAAGGGTCTTGTGTAATTTTTTTTTGGGGGGGGGGGGGGGGGGGGGG
>JBBPCS010000130.1:5804234-5824725 GCA_037974645.1 Hollardia meadi
ACAATAAGAGTAATAGGTTAATTCTAGTACAGTAGAGATTTGGGGTTCTCTTAAAAAAAAAGATGCGTATATATCGGCATCGGCAATCAGCCTAAATGAGTTTGAAAATGTCGGCATATCGAATATCGGCAAAAATCCAATATCGTGCATCCCTACCCCTTACCTCTGGCTACAGCTGGCAAAATGGAAACTGGATTTAAATGTCCTTTTTTTTAGCAGAGTTTGAATGGGAATCGTCATTGAAGAAGTAGTAGATTGATTATAACCATATAGTGATTATTATTTATTTATTTTATTTTAGCTTGTATTTATGGGGTGGGGGAGCTATTTATCTCCACTGGAACCATTCCAGACACTGCAGGAGACGTAGTAACAAATATCTTTCTTGATCTTGTCTTTTTGTAAGCTAAAAAGAAAACGGGAGCGAGGGAAGACATGGGGAGGAGGGGCGGTCTGTGGCGCTCACCACCGAAGTGATCATTCTGTTGTTTGGGAGAAATTACCCTCATCAGTCATACAGAGATGCACAGCTGCCTAAGGGGATCTGGTAATGTTACTGCATAATAAACTATGTTTGTGTGTGTGCATGCATGTGTGTGTTCGGAGTTAGCGCTAGAGGAGGCAATAAAGCAATGCAAGAGGGCAGGGGGTAAAAGAAGTCTGATTTAACCAGAGAGAGGTTAAAATTGATAGTAAAAGCAGCTCTGTAATCATCCCTCCTTACTACAGGATGTTCATAATTTATTGCTTCTCAGTTTAACTTTAGGAACCTGTTTGCTGGCAGGAATGTGATAGATTAGGCAATTCAACCTTTGAGTAAAAACGCAGGGGTTCTGAGGCAAGTGTCTTCAGACGTACAGAGATTCCCAACTTGTGTCTCCATCAAAGACAAAACTATTCTCCAGATGGCAAAATAATACCATCATTGCTGAAGCATCTGTATTGACCTTTTTGGAGCGCTTTTTTCCTTTAAGTGGCTTCATTTAATGATGGGTAGAGGCGATGGTGCTCACGCTTGGTCACTCCCTCCTTCACACCTCCTCCACAGAGCAGGCCTCTGCTCCTGTAGCTCTCTAAACACTTACTCCTCACTTTATCTGACCTTGGCTGGCATCTGTGAAAGTCTAGGCATTCTCTCCTGCACGCTCACTTCCCTGTCTTCGTTCAAAAACCATTCTCGGCTTTTACTCCTGCCCACCAGAATTTAAGCAAAGAAAAAACATTTATTCCCAAACACTGTGACAAATAGTAGTGCTTGTGTCTTGCTTCTCTCCCTCTTTGCTGTGTACTTCAGATGTCCAAAGTGGTTGCTATTATGAATTGTGTGGCTTTCCTTTTGTTGTTTGTTGCAGCACTGCAGAGTCCAGTTGTAGAGGGGATTGTTGTGCTGTTGTCAGGGCTGCTCATACGTGCAGTGCCTCACTGTGACAGCCGGTTGCTCACTTTACGTTAACCGCAAGTGTTTTCACGGTCATCAACCAATGGTGGCCTGGAGGCTGTCATTTCGCTCCGTGTGGAGCTCGCCTGCGGCTTGGTTCTGCCCCACAAACTCACAGCCGGCCCTGCTGAGGGAACATAGCAACACACACACACGCATGTATGTGCACACACTTACAGACATGCGCACACCCACTGGATTGGGACACACACGCACACACACAAAAAAAAACTATATGCTCAGCATAAGGCAGGCTATTGGAGCAATTACAGAAACATGGCAGAACACGATGAAGCAGGCCCCACTATCAGAAGGGAAATAGAGTGAGCAGAGGAAAAATGATGACGCCATTAATAACAGGGAGGCTCAGAGGCATGGATGGAGGCGGGGGTGGATGACCCTCTCTGTGATTTCACTGTGACAGCACTTTGAGGTGCAAATGGTTATGTTTGTATTAGGTTTTGAACATTTAAATGGGCATTTTTTTTCTGTCAAAGTCAAGAAAATAAATATATAAAAAAGCTGTGTAATATACTAAATGATGTGTGAAGTGTTGTTTTCTTGTCACCCATGCATCCGTTATTTTGGTAAATTACAGGTCAGACTTGCTTATTCTCATTTTATCTTTTTGCATCGCCTTTCCAAGCACATCTCTTCTCCAGCCACTGCTTTTGCCTTGGCACTGCAATGCAGACGTGTCTCACAAAGTGGCAGGAAACTTTCATTGAAGATGCTTGAAAAAGAGGAACATGAAAGAGAGTAGGGAAGGGCATGAAAAAGATGGAGCCGAAGGTAGAAGGGGACAGACGTGGCTGCATATATGCAATACTCACAGAAGTAATAAAGATAAAAAGGTTTCTGCAATTGGAACCTCCGAGCATTAAAATGTGAAAAAGTGAAAGCATATGGTAGACAGTAGACAAAAGACAAAGACTTGATTTATGAGGCCTGTCAGTGAAAGTGATGTATTTTGCTTCATCAACTAAATATCTTCACAAAGCTATCACGCCACCAACAAATGTTGTGATGTTTTTGAAGTAGCACCATTATATAAGGGGGTGGTGTTGTTTTGGTTCATAATTAAATTGAATTGGGTGGAGCTGAACCCTGTTGATCAATGTATTAATTGCTATTATTGCGCACCCTCTGATTAACAGCACTGTCTCTAATTTAAATTGGCAGCAGCAGCTGATAATCACATTTGTGTTCGGTTCTTCTTGGCCTCAGGCTAAATGTTAATAGACTTTATAGAAAAATTGTGACCAATTATATCAAGAATGAATTTGCTGTGTTGAAACAAAGGAAAAAAGTAAATTAATGTCTCAGAACAACTTTCATTCATTCTGCAGCCCTCAATGTAGGAACGTAATGCTACTTACTGTATATTCAAAGACAAACCAACGTGTGTCCCAACATGAACGTACTCAATCTGAATAATGAGCTCATCACACAGAGCTGATGTTGATGGTGGCAATGCCAAGTTCTTAGTTCCTACTCCATATTGAGTGAAATCTGGTACACACATAGTACCATAAGAGTGATTTTACATGCACATTTACTCCTAAGAACTTACACTATTTTTAGATTCTTGAATATATATTTTTTCCCAAACTTCCAGGAAGCCATTGGTTTGGTTGGAGAACTGAAACCAAATTCAAAAATAAATAAATAAATGACAGAATAAATAAATCAATATTCCATAAAATGCACCAAAAATATTATTAAAAATAAACGTATGCATTGATTAATTTAGAAAACATAACATTAATTAGTATATCAGTTTTACTTTGCTATTGTATTTCATTTTATTTACTTTTGTATTAATTCCCCTATTTATTTAATTCCTTATTTAATTTTGCATTTTATTTATTAATTTATTTGTAAATTGGCTTAATTATTTATGTATTTATTTATGTATTATTTTCCCTTTACATTCCCACCTATTTATTTCTATTTATTTTCTTTTTACATTTCTTTATGCATTTTTGCTTCCTTATGCAAAAGAGGGGGTTCATTAAAAGTGTGTCATGGGGTCAACTTTCCGCCGATTGGTTGACCAATATCACAGTGCATAGATCGACTTTACATGCTTTGCTCCCCACACCGGTGAGGACATAGCCAAAAACCATTGCAGATATTCCTGATTTGTCCTAAAAGTCTACCCACACCACAAAAGTAAAGGTGAAAACACATCAGCTGCAGAATAAATATGCAGCTTAGGCCAAGACCAAGACCACAGTGAGCAAAAGCATTAAACCATAAGCCACACAAAAGTGCGACAAAATTAGCAGTTTCCAAATCGACCCTATCCTTAGAGATGTATTCAAACCCACCATTGACTGTTTAAAAGGAGGTCAGTCCCCCGGTTGTTGTTGAAAAGTTGTTATCCAACATGGCCAGCAGTTCTTCTGTTCGAGAACATCTGAAAACAAATCCAGACATGTTAACTAACTACTGTAATTCAGGTTACAAGACTTTGCTTTGAGGTTTTTCTGGCTGTGCTGGTTAAAGTGTTGAAGGTCAGGCAGGCCAACGAAGTTGAAGACAACAGGGATTTAATCAGTGAAATTAAGTTTGTTTGACCGTATTTTATGTTCTCATGCGTTTGACATGTTTGCACAAGCATGCAAATAATATGCAGGGGCACACTGGGATAATTTTTCTCGCAGTCTGACTGGACTGATGTTTATAATTATAGCTGGTAGTTCTGAGTAACTGGAGATACTTCCACCTGACAGAAAGGAGTGTACAGCTCTTTGTTTTATATTTGCATGCATATGCATCTCTTGCTTTCCTACATAGCATGATTACGTTTTTTTAAAACATGCAACCAAATCGGGAAGGGTAGTGATATGACATGCTGATGGCAGACCTGCTAGTAAGTTTTTTTTCCTAGCACCAACCACATCCCTTGCTCGTGAAGATATCTTAATGCACTCCCTCTCAGCTCTACCCCTTTTCTTTCTTCATCTTTCTTTCTCCTGTGCCGCCCATTTTTTTTAACTGCTCGCCCATGTGCACTCTGACTGAACATTGTATTGATGTGTTCTGTATATGTGCATCCAGTTGCATGTGATGAAAGAGAGATCATACTATCAAGTTAAAAGCAGTCGGGGGGGCTGATGGTCTACAGGCTTGAGGGACTGTAGCTGCTCAATGCTGTTTTTTGCTTTGATTTACCCATTTCATTTAGCATTTTTAACACTGACAAGGGCGTAAAGTGGGGGTGGGCAATGGCCTCCTGGCCCCCCTTCCGGCACCCTTGGCTCCTCATCTAAAATCTCACTGTGGCTGCTTCTGCTTGGACTCTTTTCCTGAAAGCTGCTAAAAAAGCTCCAAGCGTGCTCAGCCCGCCTCCCAGCGGGTTGCGCTGAATCTTACTGTCCGTTAAGCTGATGACATTTGTTAAGCTGGAGTTAAAGCTCCCATTGCAGGAAACAACAACTACACAAGTGGAGAAGAGGTATGTGGAGACTGCTGTGAAAAGGTAACTATTACTACTGACATGTACATGAGTATGCAAAATACTCAATAATAATTTAATTCAATTACTTAAAACGCCCATCTCTAATAGATACATGCAGATGCCGTCATTCAATAGACTATGATGGGCATAGAGGATTTATTCTATTTCATTCTATTTCATTGTCTTTTGTGCTTTTCTGTAGCTGTAGTAATCTGAGAAAACATACTTTGTTTTTGACTGTTCACCTCATCTACACTCATTTTCTAGTCTTCCATTTGAATTTTGAAATCATACTATTTGCAGCTTTGGACTTTTCTCAAGCCAATTTATTAATCAATTAGTATCTTCCTCCCTGGGGTCCCAATCCAGCCTTATAGCAAAAGTGAACAGTGGCTTCTGTACAACAAAATCAGACAAAATGGGTTGTGGCTCTTTGTTCCCCAAGTGTCTCATAAACACCTTCCTGTCACTGAGTTTCCAGATGGCCATGCTCCTCTGTATCCCGCAGTTCATAGCTCTAAACTTGCTAGCGCACACATTTGCATCGGGTCACTGCTCACTCCGACATGCAAGAGGAAGAGGAGGAGCATTAACCCAGCATGCTCTCTATGCAAATGTTTTATTTCCCTTTGGATTCACAGTGAGAGTAATTTGGTTGCAAGCATGTGAATTCTGTGTGGGTACTGAAACAGACGTGTGGCTTTGGCTCAGTAGGTGTGGCTCTTTTGGCAAGTGACCTCCTTAACAGACTTGGTTCTGGCTGGTGACGGGTTGTTAGAGTGAACTTTAAAAGATGTGTTCACAGGTCCACACCAGATTTATCCTGTATTTAATTGCATCGGAGAGCAATCAGTCTCTGCCCTACAAATCCTGGGTAAAGCTGAGCTTTACAATAGAGCCATAATTGCAGGAGTTTAATTGCCTGCCAATGCTCTGCTCCCACTGCCTGCTTGCATTGAAGAGCCCAATAATTAGAAACAGGGAGAAATTAGGTGGCAATTTTGTCTTGGCAATTATCATAATGCAAAAGAAGTGCCATTAGTATTGTTAGCCCCACAGTACATAATCCTTTGACACTGTCAAGTCCCTCTCTTGGCTGCTGGGTACAACAACTCTTGATTTCCCTGTAGCCTTTGGACTCCCTCAGTCACTACTTAAGTCATCAGCTATCCAGGCCAGCCAGTACATTTGGAGTCGAGCTAGCAGACTGAACACATCCATGCCCGAAGTGCTGGGAGGATTAGAAGCTACAGCATTAGCAGTCTGTGTTTCCTTTAAAGGTATATAAATTGGGTGTTAATCCTCTTCCACTATGTCAACCATGAAATTGTGTTTGATATAACAGAAAAATGAATGCAGTCGACAAATGTTGTATTTGGACTGCACTGGCATTTAATTTTGTGTCACAGGATTTTCATTGTTTTGACTCAGAAGTTTGGATGTGTTCCTTTTCTTGTAAGTATACCTGGTATGTTTTCCCTTATGGGCACTGAACAGGATATATTACTGCCAGAACGTATCCCCTGGTATGTCATTGTAACTTGAATTAAATAAAATTTAAGTTCTGCATAAGAAATGGATGGAACTTTGGTGCAGTTCTTTTTTTAATTCAGAAATGATAAATGAGGTTTTTACTCTTCACCTTGTCTCTAATATATTCTTACATCAAAACAAAATGCTTTTTTGCTAGACATAAAGACTAGATTAGGCATCAACTCCTTATTGCCTCTAAAACAAAAAAGATATAGGGAAAAGTGTTGGTCATGCATCATAGTAACTTCTATGATTATCTCTGTTATCAGCTTATAATGTCATTAGCTTTGCTGTCTAGAGATGGTTTCTCCCATTTCCTCATTACTTCATACACTGTTAGTTGCTCTGAGACATTTTTCTATTTGCAGTCGTTTTTTATAGTTTTGTCATATTTATCAATACCCTGATATAGAGGGTACTGACCTCACAAGTGTGATGGCAAACTCCCTACAGCTGCTGTGAATCAATAGAAGTGCAATACAAGGGGAGAAAAAGTAATATACTGTACAGTGGTCAGTGTTGAAATGTAACCAGAAGTTGAGGAACTACGTCTGGCCTGCATTCAGGCCTTTTGAACAGATCTTTTTTTTCTATTAACACAAATGCTTTAGCCATTCACTGTGCAATGGTGGCATTTTGAAACTAATTTGTCCACTGTGCAATTCTATTTTCTGAAATAAATCATTAAGTTTATTTGTTGGCATAAGAATAAAATGCAGCCCTATATGAGAATGCTTTTATTCTGAAAAATTCTAACCAGAAGTCTTGTTGCTGAACTCAGGCACATAGCCTGAAGACATATATACGCTTAGTTGCCAGTTTATTAGGCAGTCTAACACAACAGTCCTGCAATAAATCCTACATTCATGAAGGTTAGAATGTTCAGCTTTATTTGAAATGGTTTTTAGATTATATATTTTTAACTTTGAGGCTGCAGTTTGTGGTTCTGTTTAACTGCATTACATTATTGGTTCATGTTAGACAGCTATTAGAAACGGCTTCTCTTCTCTTTAACCTTCAGCCATATGTAAAAAACCCCAAACTTCTGCCTGAATTTGTCCAGAATCTCTTTGTGCCGTCTGCTGCAAAACAGCTTTTTTTTTTTTTTTTTTTTTACAATTTTAGCAATTTTCTTCGTGTGAATGCATCATAGCAGATGCTGACTGTTGTGTTTGCCACCCATAGGGGAAGTGACCCTTTGCACACAATGACATCATGTGCATACCCTCTATTGCACACTTTGCATTCTTTTTCTTTTTTCTCCCTTCAGCTGTTGCTTCAGCATATAATATCACACAGCTGGCTTTATGATGGCAGCTTGTGTGGCTATTGTAGATATACTAAGTTGAGATGTCACCACTTCTCTGCACAGCAGGTGGCTAAAAGTGTAGTATGTAGATAACAGCTCCTTGTATGCTAATAGTTTGTGCTGGATTGTAACTTTTGTCTGACATCTCATTATTTTGGGTTTTTATCACCAATTCTGTGCATCAAACTGGTGCTGCCCTACCCTCCAGTCTTCCTAAGAAGTTGGATAAAGATTGTACACAAGGAATTTATGAGTAAACAACATATTTGGTTAGAATATTAAAAAGCTATGATAATAGATAGGAAGTGGAATTAAATTTGATCCACTCGCATGAAGGGCCCAACTTAGATTTAAACCCAGCACTAGGGACACAGTGATGCGGATACGATGATGCACATGACCTGTGTTGTGTGAGGCAATTTAGTAGGAGGGTGTTATCTCTGTGCAGAAAACAAGAGGTGCTAATACGTGCCTGAATAATGAAGAGAAAATGACTTTGGAAATCAGGAAGTCCTTCACCATTAATGTTGAACAACTCTCAGTGGCTCTCAAGCAATCAAGCGATGGGATTTACAAAAGATTTTAATTTGGATGCATTATCCAAACTCCTCACAGACCAAAAGGCAAGCAATTGCTCTGACAAGAGATATGCACTGATAAGTTTGAAGGTCAACAAGCTGCTGCAGCGGAGATATCAGCAGCTGCTCTGTAACACGGGCAGCCAGATGCAGTAAAATACAGACACACTTAATGTATATATACACATCAGAGGTTGACCAGGTGGCGTAAACACTTATCAAACACTAAAACTGAGTGTAAAATTAGCCTTTTTCACTCCTCATCAAAGTTTATGATCAGTAAAACGCTACTGTTTCATCACACGTTGGAAAATCACACGGAGCACAGCTTACAATTTCCAAATGCCATAGAGGAGAATAGCTAATGAGACCCGATGTAGAGAATAAAAGGGGGATTAATGAACAACACGGTTTTTAAGAGGCTACACAGCCCTCGCCCAAACCCTTTACAGTGTATGCATACTAGGTGAGAATATTCTGAGGCTTTCACACATTGCCACAGTATTGAATGGTCTGTGTCGCGCTTGGAGGAGCATTCTGCTGATGGAATCAAAACCTCTTTCACAGATTCAAATGAGGTGCACTCAGCTGTGATTGGTATTGGAAAAGCATTTGTCGGAACAGAGGCTCACAGAAGGCTTCTTAAATACAAGGCAATCACAGTGTCTAACGCAGAGACGAGCGAGAGGTGTGCCCGGACTGCATAGTGGAAAACAGGACAAAGGATTATGATGGTAATAAGCAGTAAACCAAAACAAAGTCATCCCCTGATCCCTCATTCTCTCTCTCCCTCCGTCTCTCCCTATCTCTCTCACCCCTAAATCCTCTAACACGCTCTCTCACGCCTTCCCCCAGCTCTCTGCATCACACACACCACATATTGACAGGGCCCATTTTTTCCACTGTGCCTGAGCTACAATTTAAAACTCATTTCTCATTATTTGCGGCGAATCCGTACACACACAATTTCTAATCTGTCGAGGCCATGATGGCTGCTGGCAGAAGCAGAGGCTCTTTATGCAGATGCCCGGCTGTACACCTACATGCAATGTCAACTCTTGCACACCCGGCTGGCCTTATTTTATTACAGGCGTCAGCAAATCTGCATGCTGTCAACTGTGAACTTTTGTGCTAATGCCCCCCCCTCCTCTCCACACACACACCCTTTAGCAGAGCCTGTGGTGTATAGACTAAAGGCATTTTTACATCTGAGTGATAATGTGCAAGTGCAGATCAGAAACTGTTTCTAGCTCACAAGCTTCAAGAGATACCTTCCTCTGACAGACCTGCAAAACAGAATCAGTAGGCTGGAGCCATGAAAGATAAGGTGGATGAGCTTGGGTGGCTGGCATGGGAGGGTGTTTACAAACCTCTAATTTGGCCTGTTTAATGAAAGGTTGTCAGGGCTGCACTATATCCCAAAGTGTCTCCCCTCCTACTTTTCTTGACAGATTCTTGAACGTATTTGTGTGTGTGTGTGTGTGTGTGTGTGTGTGTGTGTGTGTGTGTGTGTGTGTGTGTGTGTGTGTGTGTGTGTGAGAGATAGAGAGAGAGAGAGAGAGAGAGAGAGAGGGGGGTACGGGACTGAAACAGCCATTATTATGCCTGCAAGAACAGGGCTTGGCAACAGGAAAGAAAAGAGGGGAGAAGATTGTGTCTGGAATTGTCCAAGTGTGGCAGTAGTGGTCCTCAGTCACTTTATCAGTGCCACAGCAGCATTTTTTTTCCTCCCATCTATCTGCCCAGCGACTATTCTTCCCCCCTCAGCGCAGGAAAAACACTCGCTCTCTCACCATGGATGGCTCAACACAATCACAAGCCCTTTATTTCCCCACCAGCTATCCTGCTCATGCTATCTCTTCACTCAAAATCGCTCTTTGTCTAAATGCTATTCTTTTTTTTTCTTCTTTCCATCGCTCAATCATATTTGTAGAAGTGCAGAGTACTGAAAAATTACCACACTTCACCTCCTCTGCACATGTTATTTTTGTTCACTTAACATCAGGGTTGCGTATAAATGCCACACCATGTCTGGTTACTTACGGGAGTGTAAGTGTAAGTAAGTGAGTAGCTTAAGTAAGTTAGCAGCTATAGCTCGTGACCCAGGACTTTCTTACTATACATGATATTAGATAGACTTTTCACATAGGTTTCAGATGATACTCTCCATACTGAACAACAGTTGGATACAGAACAATATTTTCAATACATTTCAATACAAACTGCATTTCAATACTCAATACATTTTACTTTTAGATAAAGTGAAAGTTGTTGAAAACCATATTACCAATGGCTGTACCAAAAAAGATACTTTAGAAAATACTCCAAATACATGTAATAAATATATACAATGCAGCATACACATTTCCAGGGAAGTAGCACAACATGGGAATTAATATATCGGGGGGGAGGAAAAAAAAATATTAATATGGTGCTTCCACTTCACTGCATATATGTATTATTCTGTCAACCCATTCAGACGTCAAATAATCAGTATGAATAGGTTGAAGTAACGGCTGTGTTTATGGTTGATAAGTATAAGGACAACAAGGCTTTTCAGTTGAGTCTATCTATTTAACTTTCCATTTAACTATAGCTGGACTATGGATTTTGTATGCCAATTATGTATCTTTACGTATCTGCAACTAACAATTGGTCTATTAAATGTCAGGAAATTGTGTAAAATGCCCATCACACATTCCCTTAAACCCAGTTTTTTGCCATCAATTTGTACTCCAAAACCTGGATATTTAGTTTACTCTTTTGGCAAATCAGCAAATCCTCACATGTAAGACATTTGAATTAGGGAATGTTTTCCATTTTTCACTGGAAGTAATATAAAGCTATCATACTGCATTTTGGAAAATGAGCATTGCAATCACAAAAATTCCTGACCCTGTTTGTCATCTCCCTCTGTCTGAACCCATGTTTTTCCTTTTTGTCAACATCATGTCCGGATCCTATAACCAAGGTTCATCATGCACAGCTGCATTATTTATTATTTTGCGTCTTCTTAAAACTGAAATAGCTGAGCTCAAAGAAAGTCCAGTGACTCTGTGGCTGTCATAATAACAGCAAAGAGGCTAAAGTAAAAGTTCTGCATATGGAACAAGGAGATGTTACCACCCTGTGTGAGAGAGAGAGGCCAAAAAGGATCTGTGTGGCTAGCATTGCAGTATTGCAACCACACTCACCGGTTAGTAGATGGCATTTAGCGGCATTGCCATCTATTCCAGAGGTTTTCAAACTGTAATGTCTGCCTCCGCAGCACATGAAAGTTGAAGGGGGCATGGAAGGAGAGACATTAGGCAAAGATGATGCATGAGGTGAAACGGACACATGCATGCTAGTGTCCTGAAAACAATGTAAAGTTATGTCTTGCAGTTTCACCCACTGATTTTGCCCCAACACCAGCAACAGCAGCAGCATCAGTGGCTGTGACAGACAGTGCATGGAGGCAATTATGGTAAAAACTCCTAGTTCCAGATTGCTGTGATTGGTGTCAAAAATAGCACTTATCCTCTTAGTCATAACTCAGTCAAATCACACACAGACATGATACACTTATCATTCAGTGTGACTCTTACTTTCCAAGGATTTTATGTCCAACATGTCCATCAATGAATGAATGTCTATAAATCTCCTTAGAAATAACAGCTTAATAGAAATTGCCAGAGAATTGGTTTATGTTGATTTAAGAATTTAAATTTTCTTCACTGTCAAAGTAATCCAGTGATAGTTGTCACATTGGTGCAAACAGGAACTTCTAATAACTAATTTATAATATCTGTAATGGTGACAGTTTGCCCACAGTGTCGGACTTACAGAATCTAGATAATATTGTGAGCATATTCTAAGCAAACCCTGTTATTGCTGTCCTGTGAATGCAAAATGAACGAAAACAACACATAACTGTAACATATCAAATAGGAATTTTATTACTTCCCAACCTAAGAGTTTATAATTCTAATGGACAGGCAGAAAGTCACAAAATTATTAGTAAATATTTCCTTTGATGTTTTGCAAAATTAAATTAATAGCTAAATGTCATGTGGCCAAAAAAGTCCATTCAGTAATCTCTTAGAGGCTTGTGTCCACACTATTTCATCTTCAGTTATGGCAGGTAAAGTACTGCATGTTTAAAAGTGAATTCTATTTCCTGAAGTGAAACTGAATTGTGTGTAAATAGCAGCTTTAAACAACTTAATAGCACAGACTAAAAACACAGTGTAGTTTCTCTGAAAATCTACTCAACTGCAGTAACTTGTTTGTCATTGTTGGACTCAGCAACACATCAAAACGAGCCAAAGCAAGGATGTGATGAGCTTGAGTGGCTAATTGATCAGGCCGAAATTACCAATGGATTTCTGCAGAGCTTACGCCTGAAAAATCTATTGTGCTTCAGGTCATCTATTGGGAATCATAGAGGTATGTAATACAGTGAAATGGGCACAGAACACAGTGTTAATAATCTGTTTACACTTCAGCCCCTTTTCCATTGATTTCCATTCTCGCCATGCAGCGGCTGACAAGCAACACCTCCCCTGAAGGACTTCAGTTACTTTTGGAAAGAGCACAGACGTTTCAAATAATAATAATAAAAGAAAAAGACAAAATGTATTACAGAATATGTTATATACATGTTAGACGCTGTACAGTGTTCCCCTCAAATGTGTTTCTCCTGTGACTTACAGTAAGGGGACAAATAATGTTGTGTAATGTCGAGCCCTGACATGTTATTGAAATAATTTACAAGGTCATGCCATTAAAAAAGTGCTCACCGTGTGTAGTCGAGGGACGGTGAAGGCATGACCCGCTCTACTCATTCCTTCGCCAACTTAGGGAAAAAAACAGTGAAGCTTGCAGCACAGTACTGAATGATGCGCATCAGAGGGGATTCAGAAGTTATATATGCAATGATGACTGAAAAAAAAGTAGTTATACACCATGTACCTGCGTATACCCTAGACTACATCACTGTTGTTAAAAACTGGACTTATCTTCAGTCTCCCTTATCAACCTGTATGAAGCAGCGAGTCACAGACATATGAGGTACAGACGTGCCTACTGTCGGGTGTTTATGTACTGTAATGTTGACTGCTGACTGGAGGGAAACTGGACTTCGACTGGCTAATACTTCATGAACATAATGTTACAGAGAGGACAGAGGAAAAAGGGGAGAGAGAAGCCGAGTCTTTAGTGGGTATTGACAGGCAGTGACACACACAGACACACACACCCTTGCCTGCTGTTGCTCACTAGCTTACAACTAATATACAGTAAAGTATTCTGGCTGTTAGTGTTACTCGCACAAGTGTTTTCATTTGTGATTTTCTTTTTCTTGCCGTGGTGGCAAAGATTTTAGTGTGGCGGCCCACCATGCTAAAATGTTACCAGTGGAAACCAGCTGTATTTATGGTTATGTGTTTGTTGGTGTGAGCAATTATCTGTACTTTGTAAAATACTTATTGATTAGCCTTTAACTCTTGATTATTTGCAAGACATATCGATGGAACCGTTTATTGAATTTAGTTTGCTCATTCGTGAATGTAAATACATTGTGCTTGTTTCTGTGCGTGAGTCTGTGTGACGTGTGTGTGTGTGTGTGTGTGGGTGGGTGTGTGTGTGTGTGTGTGTGTACAGCATGCAACATGTTTATGATTCTTGGATGATTTCTAATATATAGCCTCTATGAAGAAAGGTCCAAATGTATTTCATTAGATGAAGGTTCAAAATTTGCGGCAGTCTAATGTACAATATGCCTGTGAATATGTATATGTGTTATATAAATGAATAGTTTGCTTTATCTTAAGACTGATTGATTTGAGAAAAATATCAAATCGCAATTTTTCTGACTGATAGCGTAAGGGTGATTTAAATTCGAATTATTTCCTGTTACCGTAAAACTTCAAATAAACAATCAGAGTAAACAGTGGTTCCAATTTGACACCAGGTGTGGTTTTTATAGAAGTTTTTTGAATGTACAGTATATAAAACTTTTTAAAGCCCACCGGGTCACTACTTGAACTACTTTTAAGCTGCTTAGATGGCGCATGTGATGTGAAGTCACTTAACGCATCGTAAATCCACAGTGCTTGGAGCACTTTGGAAAATGTCTAGGTGGTATTGAAACTAAACTGCCATCAAAAACAGGGATATTTATTTACCCTACATTTATTAATCGCAGCATTCAATATCATCACTCAAAATCAGCAGAGGGATGTGCGTAAAAACAGGTGTTTGTTGTTTCTAATTTCCTTTAGATTAGAGTAGCTGCTTTCAGTTATTATAGACATTTGCCTGTGTGCCACAATAAAGTCACTACAACAAATATCACAATGTATTTAAAGTGTAACTTCACCCCCAAATTCATCCAGCTCCCTCCCTCTCAGCAAATTTTTAAAAATGCAGCATTGCAGCCTGTGCAGTGAGGACAACTACTGTAGGGGGCGTGGCCTTGCGGGAGTACACCAACACTTCGAAAATGTGACAGTATGCGTGGTATCTGCTGTAGCTTAGCGAGTGGCTCAGAGAGGCTGAGGCTTGGCGGGTCGTTGGTTGGTGACGAAAGCTGCCACCACATTCATAACCTGCCTCCATGGCAACCTATAGGAAAATTCAATTGCAATAGACAGGTTTCAACCAATAGAGGGCAGTCACTATACATATTTCCAACACAATATGTAGAATTTAAATACTTTGCACTTAAATGTCAAGATTTGGACCTGAAACTATCAACAACACAACTAAATTTCAAAACCGACTACTAATTTACATTAGTAGCAAGCTGAAAAAAGTAGCTGGGTTTAGTTCCTCGTTAAGCAGCAAAACTAAAAACTGTAGTTGTAAACTTGACAGAGGACACTCTCCAGAGGAAACAGAATTCAACTTTTAGCTTCTGCAATAAATATTTTTAGGCAGCTCTCATATAGCTCAAGGTTTATCAATAGGACAGCTGCTGCGACGCGCGCAAGAGTGCATGCAAATACAAATGTTTAAACTTTATCAATATGGATATGCTATACATTGTTAGATAGGTCAGCTTTTCCAAGATTTTGTGCTTCAGTTCATTTTATGAAAACCATTAGCACCAAATTATAATTAATTCAAATTTACCAGTATGGCAAACAAACAAAAATGTGGTGATTCCCAACCTTTGAAACGGTCAAAAAGTCCTAATCTGTCTTCATTCCTCGATTATTTATATTCCTTTAGTCCATAAGGGTCCACAACACAGGTTTTCATAAAAAATTAATCCAATCCAGTCATTTGAAGTCCCGATTTTCATCCTTCCAAATTAGGCTAGTGTTACCAGTATTTTGATATGGGTCCTCTCTCTGTGCGCATGATGTTGGCCTGGATGCACTTGATTGAACCTGATGTTATTTGATAGCCTATTTTATTTTACAAGTAATATTTCTACTGTTTTAAAAAAAAATTCGTACTGGTGTTTCCCATCTTTGCTGAGCAAGAGTTTTGTACAAAAGGAATTAAACACTTAAAATATAGTCCAATATAGATGCCTGTCCCAAATAAAGGCAAGGTGAGTTCAGTGATTGAAGTAAATAAAAGCCCAGGCTTTTAATTGAGGGCTTGTATTTGTGGTCTACCTTGGGCTTAGCTGGGTATTAATATGTTTGTACTGTACCAACCATGATCAAAAAGGTATCTTATATATACGTGAAAAGAATATGATAAATAATGCTCTTGCTTGTTCTTGAGGTCTTCCCATATCCATTTTTCTAGTCAGTCAGTCAGATAAAAAGTCATCTTCTAAGCAAACTTGAGGTAATGTTAGCTTGACAGACTGACAGGACAAACTGCTCTACAGCTTGAGCTCCTGTAGGTTACATGAGGCGTTTTAGATAGAGAATTTATGTAGAAAAAGAATCGCCACTGTGTTTGTGATTTTTCAACAACAAAAAGAGGCAGCATAGCCTCCTGCTTACTCTTTTAAACATTAAAATTATATATGGAGTTTCTTCTTCAAAAAAAACATCTTTGGCCGAGCCTAAATATTGCCGACACTGTTGTGAAATAGGTCACGGCAAAGATTTTCCTTTCTATTGTTTAGCAAACCCAAAAAATAAACATCAATAAACTACAGCTGAGTAAATTTAGTTAAGTATGATAAAATCACAGCACATGGGATTTGAAAATTGCATTCTTTCAAATTGAAATTTTCATATTTAAATTATTAATCATATCACTAATAATCATTCGGTCCCACTTTATAGTATACATTGCTGCAAACATGATACACTTATATATGATACACATATACTTATTTTCTGCATACTTTTATACATATCCTTAAATTGTCTAGTATCCACTTTACTCTGTAAAGCTGTTGTGGGTACCTACAGTATGTGTCCATATGAGTGCACAGTACCTTCTTTCATTCACCTGCACGTGTGTGTGTGTGTGTGTGTGTGTGTGTGTGTACGTGTGTGTGTGTGTGCGTGCGTCCGTGCATACATGCGTCCGTGCGTGCGTCTCACTAAAGCTCTGTCTGTCTGCCTTTAAAGAGGCTGTGAATGATCTTATTTAGTGTGTGCTGATTGCTGCTTTAACCTGGCGGCCACGCTGGCTGCTGCTGCATTAATAATCGCAGGGAGGCAGGAGAGCTGGCGAGGCGCGCACCTTGTTCACCGCTCCCTTGCTCGCTATCTCCACGGCACCAAAGAAAGAGCCAGCAAACAGCAGGAGAAGTGTGGCGGAAAATTACAGTCCTCACATGCCTGCCAGGAAGGCTGCTGCTGCTGCTCGGTGGGGGCCACTGCTGGAATTGGGAGGACGTTTTGGTGTATAATGCCCCTGTAGAGGCAAAAGGGTGGTGTGTGTGTGTTCTTGTATTCGTGTCCATGTTTGCACTTAAGATCTTTTTTGGCCTTTCTTCTTGAAGGAGCTATTTTGAGAGCAGGTTTTGACTTTGAATCAAGATTCAGTTTATAAGTTAGTTTATTGTCAGACTTAGTATGCTCAGCTTTTCTCCCATAGTCTGAAGACATGCAGGTTAGGTGAACTGGAAACTTTAACATAGGTGTCAGAGTGAATGCCCTTGCCTGCTTATGCATGCTAGCTCTGGGATAGACAGGTAAACCTTTAAATGTTGGTTTTTGCTCCAGCCCCCACAACCATATGCAAGGTAAACGAGTGTAGAAAACAGAATGATTTTGTATGTTAGTGAGTGGGTTTCCATGTGTGGCATGTAAGGAGGAGACAGAGGAAGCAGGAAAAGAAGATCATGGCAACAAAGCTGTTACCAACAGACCTCTTTTGTGTCAATATTAAGTAGATGGGTTGAAATTGCTGCCCTTTTTAAGTGTGGCCAACAATTCCCTCTTTCAGTCCAGTCCAGACGACATTTTGATTGGTTGTGTGAAGATTAAAGCTTCGCACTCTCTGCCAGAGAGAACAGTATAATTGATATTTTAGCTCTGGGCAAACTTGCTCTTGCAGGCCAGTGGCTGTTTCAGCAGAAAATTAATGTTAGCACAGCTTGGCGGCAGGATAGTCGGCATGTTTCAGGAAATATACTTTTGAGTTGGGTCTCTCAGGTCCACTCGCTTCCGCCGCAACTCTGTGTGTGAAGTGAACATCTTGTGAAAACATTCCTGTTTGTCCACAAACACGCAAAGTATTTGGCCACCAATTTAATCTGTGCTAATGGCAACACAGCTTAGGGATGTTCACTGCTATATATGTGACACTGTTTTTATGGCACTCACTTCTGCCATTCTGGTCTTTGATGCCAAAATGATGCCATACAATTTAAAATGTCAAGAGCACTTCAAAAAAGAATACAACGAGTGTCTGAGCAGGATTAGATCAGTCCTGGTGCTCCTCAGTGATATCAAGTTGCTCCACAATGAGGAGCATCTCTTGTCTACTTCATTAGCACGTGCATCATTCAGCCAGTCTGAAGAACATAAAAATCGACCTAGCATGAAACAACGCCGGAGTCCTCGTTCCAATAGCACCCTCATGGTGCACTTGTCCTGAATGGGCCATTTAAGTGGACACAGGGGATTAGGCAGATGATGGCAGCCGAGGTCCTCATATTGGTGCAGTGTGACTCGGACCACATTAACAGGACATTAGTCTCATTTCCATTCCGATGGCGTGCACTTCCACACAACAGTGGAAAGTGCTACTAAAATCATTGTGACCCTCACGCTCCAGCCTTTCATTTCCTGTCTCCATTCAAACCTTCCTTATCTCTCTCCCTCTTTCTCTCTCTCTGTTCCCCCATTTTCCTCCTTGCCCTTTCTCTGTTGTCTTTCTTTTTTTTTCTGTCCTTGCCCCTACGCACCCTCTCCTCTCCCCTCCGTCTCCTCTTTTTTCTTTCTTTCCTTCTTGTTCCACATCAGCGGCTGGGTGAAGCCTCTCCCCGTTACGCTTGGTCGCACTCCCCTTAATTACCATGTATTCTTCTTTTAGCTAATAAAAAACGCTGATGAAACCGATTACATGGCAGTGGTGCTTTATGCGGAGCTGGATTTAGGCACGACTGGAGAGTGAGAGAAGAATAGAGTAAAAGAGTGAGATTGAAAAAAGAGAGATAAAAGGAGAGAGAGTAAGGGAGTAGCGGCAGGAAAAGCTGTAGACAAAAGGGTTGAGATATGGAAAGAAGGAAGAGAGGAGACGGAAGGAGAGACAGAGGCAGGAGGGAATGGAAATGATGGATGGAAATGGAAAAAAAAGGAATGGTTTGGGCAGTAACCCGTTTGTTGTCTTTGTTGTTGTTTGGGTCAGAGATGCTTTAGGCCCAGAGGGAACTTCCTCATCTTATCACAGTGAGCAGACGGCTGGCACATCTTTCTCATTACTAGCCTCTCAGTTATAGATTACTCCTGCCTTACTCCTCTCCCCAGCCACAGGCAGTCTCTCTTACAGTCTACAGAGCCACACTTGCACCAAACGCAGTTTGAACTCCTGAATATAGAATTTGCCTTTTTCTTTCCCTTTCATGAGCATTAAGTCACTCTGTCCATGTAATTGTGGTTTCAACTGCAACCAACTGTGGCTCAGAGGAGAAAATGAATTAGGGCTTCTTGCCTGATTGAAAAACCTTCTGAGAGGAGCTGGTATCTGGTTCATGATACACTCTTTCTCTTTGCATTACACTGTGTCCCTGCTCAGCTGGATTGAGTAGTGCTCGTTTGTTTCAAGACTTTTAGTTTAAACACATTTTTTTTTAAACACACAGAAAAAGCTGTCACTGCTGCAGCAATGTGTATGTTACCACACCAAGGACTAGAAAATGTGATTTAACACGACCGTGAAAAGTATTCCTCATTTTGCACTCAAAGAATGGTTACTGCCAAATATAAGTATAATACTGCCAAATAACCTCACATATTCCTAATCAACGAGTTAGAGCATACACTTTGGCCTTTGTACCAACTGCTAGTGCAATTTTCTGTATACATATCTAGACCCATTAGTGGCAGAATAGTGTTACACAACAAATGCCTGGGAACTAGCTGTGCCATTACTGGTTTGTTGTCCTATTTCATGACCCCTTTTCAATGAATACCGAAGCCCTGTGAGGCATCTTCCCCATTTACATGTTAATGTTTGCAATTTGTAAACATAAATTGAAAATGTCAGAAGCTCAATAGCTAAATGGAGATAAGTAAACGCATTATTTAAACACTGTGGCCACTTAAAGTCGGACACCCATTACACAAAAAGCCGAAAATTATTAGGAGGAGAAGGATGAAGTGGAGGAAGACAAAGGTATAAAAAAAGAGAAAAAAGAGGGCAGGGGCGCTTTAATTCGCACAGCACGTACTTGCCGAGGGGGTGAGACGATTAGGTTTGTGATGAGAGGCAGCAGTGTGACGGAGAGGGCATAGGGGGTGTCAGGATGAGCAAGGATGAGGGAGATGAGAAAGAGAGAAGTATTATCTTGCTGTGCTTTCAGAATCCCCCACATACATGTGCACAAGCACACATTTATATGTGTAGATACATACATATGCATTTACATCAACTTCATGGTTCATGGTTATGCCCACATCCCTACACCTAAAATGTACTAATGCACATAATGTTGACACTTGCTGTCTCTTTTTCTGTTTGTGCACACACGCACGCACGCACGCACGCACGCACGCACACACACACACACACACACACACACACACACACACACACAC
>JBBPCS010000130.1:5824825-5836046 GCA_037974645.1 Hollardia meadi
GCACGCACGCACGCACGCACGCACGCACGCACACACACACACACACACACACACACACACACACACACACACACAAACAGATATGTGCACACAGTCAGTGCAGAAGAGGAGTCAATACATTTGACACCTGGTTTCCCTCTTTGCACACAAATTCATCACTCTGTGGTGGGCCAGACAGAACCTGCTGCCCCACAGACCATGGGTCCACACATACGCACCAGCATACACACACGTTTACACTTTAACACACATGCACAGACAAGAAAAGTAGAATGAGGGGACATCAGCAGTACCATCAAGCTATAAAACCGGCAACAGGCCAAATACCTGCACATGAACATGGTCACTATCAAGTATGGAATACTACTGCAAAGTTTACCATACGTTCATTCGTTCTGTGGCGGACTGCCACAATATCAGCACTGCCCACCACTCATTAATTTTCTATTTTTGGTGCTGCATGCCCCCCTCTTGTTCTCTCTTTCTCTTGTCTACCACACATAGAAGTTACTTGGGTGGGCTGCCCAATTATATTAACATATGCCAAAGTATATTTAGCAACCTATTTAGAGAGAAGGCTGTTCGCATTCCATTAACTAGTGGGCAATCAACCCTCTCTTTATGTTACCCATCTACTCATCTACACATGCTCTGCAGAGAAATGGAGAGAGCCGTTCTGCGATGTCCCTCCTGTAAATGCACGGACTGTGGTGCGACCTCTTATGTTTAATGTAGGCCTACTTGTGCCGTTGTTTTAAGCTTGTAAGTTTCACCTGGTTGGTGCGATGACATTCAACACCATGTTAGTTTCAATGGTTTTCGATAAGCTCCAACATTTATAACAAGCCTCCTCCACACGCAGCTCACCTACTATTGTGAAAATGGAATCACGGGTGAAAAAATCCAAGAAATGGTCGTATTTTACGGGCAATTTTGTAAAACATCCTGCTGATTAACAAAAAAGTCAACAGAGCAGACACAGGGGGTAGCCGGCGCGTGTGCAGTCAGAGTTGTAGGTGAATGTGTGAGGAAAAGAGAACTAAAGGGAAAAGCAAGGTGTGTACATAAAAATAGTTTGTGAGTAAACACTAAAATAAAGGGTAAAATTAAGTATCATTGAAATCTTGAAATGAAAAATAACCTAAAGAAATAGGGTAATCAATGTAGCCTTTTCTTCAAAATATTTTAATGGACAAATATAACCATTTTATTTATAATACTATAATACTATATTATAATACTCTGTAACCTGTCACTCAGAGACTAACGTTAGTGGAGCGAAACACCAAGCTAGATAACAATGGCTTGCCCTAGTACTAACATTGCAGTAAATAAGCTGTTCTCCTCTACTGAAAATATAACTTTAATAACAACACAGTGGAATGAAACGCTTCCCAGACCACGCACCAACTACTGTTTTCTCAAAAACACATTTAACTAGTGATATTGATCAGTAAATTAAACTTTCATTTCATTATTCACAGACAGACAGAAAGCTGTTTATACGCTTCCAAATTATTATATTCCAAAAACCAATACTCAAACACTGTTTGGTCAGAAAGTGACCTTCATCAAGAACAATTACCCTAAACCTGGAGTGTGAGACTTTTTTCATATAAACGAACGTCTGTGACCTTCAAGCCCTTGCTAAAGGAGTTTACACAAAGCTGATTAAGTTTATCACTGGCCAATAAATCTGTCTGTATTTCGCAGTATACCAGAGTTTTTAAACCAGTGTCAGTGGACGACTTTCCCACACTGGTTCGTCAGTAGCGATGCATTTTGCGAACTGGTTTTCCGGAGCAGATGGAGGGATAGGCTACAGGCTATAGTAACTAGTATATCAGAGCCTATGGCATCATAAGCATGTCAACAATTGCTCCCAGTTTAACTGCTAGACATGTTTCATATTACATTTAAGAAAAAATAGGTGAACTATAAGAGGCACTGTCCTTTTAGTCCAGCACTCCTTTGACCCAGTGAGCTTTGGCCCCATACTGAATGGAGAGCCTCTGAGTGAGGAGCACATGAGTCTTGCATACCCAAACCTATTTCCACACATTGTTTTATTACTGTGCCAGCGCCGGAGAAAGAAGCACACAGGACTGCATTTCCCAGCCATCACTTAAGGAGTGACGGGTAGTTGGTAGTCAGACCTAGTTTGTCTGCTGTGGCTTGCTTGACTTTTAGCTCATCATTCTTGTCCTCAAAGTGTCTTTCAATGCATTAAGTAGGGATGCAATGGATGACGAAATTCACGGTTCGGATCATATCATGGTGTTTGAGCCATGGATGAGATCATTTTTCTGATCAGCAAAAAGGAAAAAGGGTTAAACTAATTTAAAAATGTGCTACTTTGTGCTCTGTCTGTAGTCACCACCATAGATGTATTCTTGTATAATAATTTAATCTATTTATTATTTATTTCATTAAATAAGTATTGCAATATAAGCTATGTTCATCACTCTGTAGTCTCACTCAATTTCCCATGCACAGCTCTATCTGATTGGTTACACATCACTAGTAATAGCCTATCAAGACTGAAGGCTACTGTGCTTGACAGGCAGAGAGCAACTGGAGCTGCTCTGGTGAGAATGGAGCTGTAGATAGGGCCTACTTCCGAAGTTGCACTAAGCATCACAATCTAACGATGTACTTCTATGATGACAAGCATGCCCAGTTTCCCAGTTGCACCACTGAAAATGTCCAAAGTCACAGCCAATGGGATTTCACTCAACGGAGTGGAAAGTGACGGCTTTTAAACAAGTCGCTCATCGTGTTTCAGAGTCTTCTCAATCTTTTCATTGTAGCTCTGTATCAAGATTTAGGAAATCATTACTTTGAAAAGTTACAGCAGCCGTAAAAATGTGCTTCACACTATGATGGTTAAATTTTTGCAATTAATCCATGGACCACATGCGTGCCGAACCGTGTGGGGGTGATCCGTACGGACCATGGATTATTATGGAGTAGCTCTCAATGGCACAATGTACCAATTTCCTTGAACTCCTCGCTCTCAGATTGGTACCATATTTCCTCGGACCAGTATGCATGGTGGTGCAAACACCAGGCTACATGGGGGGAGAAAGTATTAGGCACGCATCACACTTTCTCCCTCCATGCAGCCTGGTGTTTTCTCTTAATATAATGTGGCATAGTGCTTGTACTACAACTAAACTGAGGAGAAGCATCGCACAATTTAAATTTGACTTCATTGTCTTGGTGAAGGAAATGTCCCCACACTGAGCTTCATTTAGCATGCTTCATTTTTTTTTTTTTTTTTTTACCTCAGACTGTTAGCAAAGCCTTAAGCAGCAGCTGTGTGTGTGTGTTTGTGTGTATGCAAATTAACCTATAGACTGACGTGCAACTGGTCAAAAATATTCTCGGCGGTTAACCGATTAGCAGTTAGGTGGTAACATCCCTAACTGATATGGAATCATTAAAGGATGTGACCCTATAGAACCATTATTTTTTGAGAGTAGGTTGTTTCATGATGGGATTAAATGAAGAATAAAAGCCTGCACCTGCATGTTCAAAAGTCCTGAAAAGTAAATACATTTGTACAGGATTACGTCCTGTTTTCCTGTTAATTCTAGACCAAGGTGTGCTGATTTCAAACTCAAGGTCACTTGAACACGACAGTAACCAGAGATTAACCCACGACAGCAGGTTGTATGTGTCCATTATTCTGCATCCAACAGTGGAGTTATGTGTGAAAGCAGTTGCAGACATTCAGCAGTCATCATGGAAGGTAAATGCCATCTTACAAGAGGGAAAAGACGAGCTGTTATTACTGTGATGAATGAAAGATTGTGTTACAGAGAAAAACTGTCAAAAAATACCATTTTAATACCTGTTCAATATCTTTGAGCTCTGTGTCTTACACCATCAAAAGGCACCCAGAAAATGACTATGCTAAACTATACTTGAGAAAAATCTGGAGCTATATGTTAAACATTCATACACTGCTAAAGCACACACAGCCTGCTACATGCACTTGATTTGAGGTTCCATAATCAAGATTTTGGCCACTGTAATATTCATTAGATTTAGGTAATTTACATTTACAATTTCAAACATCAGTTCTTCATTCCTTTAAGATTTTTGGAAAATGTACAAGTAGTGCATAGAGATTAGAGCTTAACTGCCGAAATAGATTTACCTAAAATATTTGAGGGTTAAAAAAATCTAAAAGGTAACTGCTAAAACAGGCACATGTCCTTCATCTTACAGGCAGTCGAATTTAACTAATAAAACAAGTGCACATCAAGTGACTAAGGGGCCGTCTTGCATGAGCTAGCAGTATTACCTTATTGTACAATGTTCCTTGCTGCTGTCTTCTTGATAAAAAAGGCAAACAACAGGTACTAGGGTCTCTAGAATACATGCACACTCACAATTTGATCATAGCAACCATAATTTTTTTTTTTTTCATTTTTCTGTTTCAGCTGGCCCCTCTTTGGTATGTATGATGGAGGTGCAGTTACTCAACTGATCAACTGTTTTATGAGCTCTGTGCTGTTTAGACCACCAGAGATAAATAAAAAGCCCTATAGGTTCAGTTAAGTGCAGCATGATGTGCTGATGTCAGTCAACATATTAAATTGTGTTTTGATTTGCCCCCATCAGTCCATGTGACCTACCCACAAAATCCTTCTATTGTATTTGTCAGTCGATGTGGTTTACAGCACGTAGATGTCCGTAAGACACAGTCTGGGCTTGAAATGGCGTAAATGCACACTGCTGTTATTGTTTTCTTGTTTTTCTGACAATTAATAATAGCTGTGCTGTTAAAAGTAAATGAGGTGCTAAGGAGACTCCCAGAGGCCTCCAAATAAATATGAAACACAGTAATACATTTTTTAAGTATTTGAAATTCCCATTTTAATTTGGCCCCACAGACGCTGGAAAGGAAAATAAAATGGTCAAGTCCGAAAGTATGTTGTGTGCTCTTAAAATGTCATTGTACTTTGGTTCCGCCAGTTATTTTATTGTCAGTGTATTAACCTCCCATGCAATAAGTAAGTGGCACTGCACACCATACTCGAGTAAAATTCACTGATTTTTGACATTTCAAAGCATGCAATCTCATCAGCTGACCTTTACTCCCCAGGACAAGGGGGAAATTACTCTTCTCAGAGCATGTTAGTCCAGTCAGTGGAGCAGATATACAGTTTTACATTCATAGGTTTACAGTCTTACAGTCAGAGTCTTGCCTGTATGTCCTCCGAATATCTCAAGAAACGTTCATCAGATCTACTTCAAACTTGGCAGCTGTATTTCTGGGGACCCAATGACGTGTAGTCCAGAATTTGTTGCAATTTGGACATGCAACATATTTAATATCAATAAACTTTGAATAACCCATCTAAAAGTGCTCTGCACAGCAGCAGGGGCGGGGCTTCATGGCTCGACTCAACTCAGTGAGTGTGATACACACACAGAGACAAGTCGGAGCAATAAGACCAAAAAAAGCAATTTCACATTGCATGCTCTAAAAAGAGAAAAGTCCACAATGAAAACAGAACACCCCGAATTTACTTCGGACAAGTAGCAGGAGTACCGGTGTAGGACGCTAAGCATGAATGTACTGCTGTCCGTGGGAGCAGCAGCAGCAAAACGCATTTTAGCACCTAAAAGAAGGCAGACCTCTTTAAAAGCAATATCAGTTTATGTGTACGATTCATCACTCTCTCCAAAGCCACCAGAGTCCAATTTTCTCAATGTTTCTTCACCCCCATCATGTTAAAAGTTATTTCTGTACTGCCGCTGTAATATGGTTATGTTGTAACATTACACCATGTGTCATCTAATGTTGTTATCCGTCCACTTAATATTTTCTGTTTACTTTCGCGAGAAAATGGCCTAAAGTAATTAATTGAAACTAAATTGTTTCAGTTATTTTCCTTGCCCCACACTCATGCAAAAATACATTTGCCAGTGATTGTCTTAACTGCTTATTACTCCAGTGATGAAATAAGTGAATGTCATAACCGTTTTAAGTTTTGAGTCAAGTACTTAATAAGTACTCAATAAAAATACTATTCTCTAGTGCAGGAAAGGATTGCTTAATTAATCTATGTATCACAGCAATCCTTTTGAATTTGAGATCCAGTATTTTTATGATCAAACATCTGACAAATAGGGTATATTATTGATTTTTTTTTTTTTTAAACTAATCATTAGGTGCAGCCCTACACTACATTATGTCCTGAGACTAGTACAAAGAAGGCTGGATTAACCCTCTCTTCTACCTCTCTAAATGGCATTGGTTATACCTAATGAGGTGTCAGCGAGTTTGAGTTTAAATAGCGTTTTGATAACCCTACGCAGTCAGTGTCGATTGTTAGTATGGATGAGCGGTTCTCAAGAAAGCTGCAAGAACCAATATTGAAGGCCAAGCAATCGGTCTGTTCCAAATAGGCACATTTTGAACAGGTACTGCACTAGTATATATTATACACACAGTCGTTATTAACAATATAGGAAACCAGTACTTGTAAAAACTCAAGTCAATGCAACAATATTGGAATATTTCTTGGTGAAAACCATATTTCAATGTACATGCCAAATGCAAAATCCAATGGAAAAATAAAGCTTTATTAAATTAATGGGTGAACATTTTCGCTCTCAGTACTGAGTAACAAATATTAACGTGTGTAAGGATAACACGTTAAAATTTGTCTTACCCTCATGATGCAGTATAAGCATGAGGAAAATTTGTATGCTTTTCATTATACATTAGACCTTATCTCAAAGTGCAAGTTGAGAAAATTGCCAATGTGCATGTATGTGAAGCTTTGCCTAAAGTACATTTGTGTGTCTCTGAATGTGCTCGTTTGAAGGTGAGCACTTGCATGGGGATTGTAGTATTAATGGATGTTCCAGTACATTTGGTCTGACGCCAATGGGCCCAATTGCTTAGCATGCCTGCAGGACATTAATTGATGGCCGGGTTACGCTTCCTAATAAGTGTCATAAATAACGGTTTAGCAGGACGAGGGGGAAAATCTCAAATACATTAACCACTGCGTTGACATCTTAATGGAGATTCAACTGAGATGTGATCAAGTGGAATCCGTCAAGTCGAAATCCATTAACGAAGGGCCGAACCCTCTGCAGCGGCAAACTGGTGACAGTGATGATGGGGATGGGACAGGCTAGCTTTACTGCTGGTCATGTGTCACTTGCAGCTTTAATGGACAGCCTTGTCAACATCCTCATCCCCACTTGCACATGGCCCACCACCAACACAGCTGTTGAAGATCTGTCAAACCTCCGTGTCAGAGAGCCACACACACCCTCCCAAAAGTCACTGATGGAGCCAGTAAAAACCACAAGCCGTTCACTGGCAGCATCATTGATTTTATCCCCAAATTATTGTTGAGGACACACCGTGCCTTGCATACCAATGGCGAGCCTTTCACAGGCAGATAGACAGGAGGGTCAAATTAGCCCCGGTTTGCCACAGTTTTTGCTGTGGGAATGGAAGTTGGAGAAGCAAGCGTTGGCAGCTTTGTTTGGCGATTTGTCGACTCACGTATACAACACACCCACACACAATTTGCCAGATTTACCTCCGTATTGGGTATGCAGCCAGGAAGCCCATCAGTGGAATTGCAGGATTAGCCAAGTGAGGATTTTTATGTGTAACCAAGCCTCAAATGAATGGGATGGAAAAAAACCTCTGAGCTCCCACAATATACTGTATGTGGTGTACAAGCATTAGTCCCATGCCAGGGCTATATTACAGAGAAGTGTGCATATTCAAGTTGACGTGTGGGAGAGAGCAAGAGTATGCATATACTGTATGTTGGTGCATGTGTGAAAGGGATTTCTGATGTGTGTAAGTGCATGCTTGTTTTGGTGTACACATATCCCTCTGAATAAAGATAAACATTTCTTTCTTTGCTGTAATAGAGTCATTACTGTAATGGAGTCTTCTCTTGCTAGTCCTTTTTTCAGTGCTGTCTGTTTGTTTAGGGTATATTCTAACTTAACCCATTGCAGAATGGGGGGGGGGGGGGGGCTGCAGTGCAAAGATGCTGGCCCTGGAAGCCTGGCATGCCTACTCGTGGTACCTTTTGTGGTAGATGCCAAAGAAAGACAATTTTAGTCATTTTAGAAAATTAGTTACTTTATAAATTAATTTTTTACATTGTAAAATGACTGTTAGCATAAATAATATCAATAATGATTTAACACTCTCAGTGTCAGTCTCTTTGAGTAAAATGGCACTTCAGGAGTGTAGCTCTTCCGGCACAGTGGTGGATGTACTCTATCATTAGCCTACATACTGTCATGACAGGTGCTTTTGTTATAGGAATTTCCTCAAGTTTATTAAATAGCTCCTCTGAAGTTTCTATTGTAAATGTGCCAGTGTTTTAGGAGGTGAGAACTGATGCAGTGACAGCCATTGTATGTGTATATGTGTGCAATGTGTCTGCACGTGTGCTTGTATGTGCGTGGGAATGTCTGTTGGGGCCTGTGTGTGTGACAGTTCTGCTCTTGGCAAGTAGGTAATTAGCATGCATTATTCAAATGAAAGACGGAGGGAATGAGGGTGGGGACCTGTCCACCTGGTTGTCAGCACTGGAGCCTGTCTCGTTCAGCGCCACTTACTCCACATATTTGGAACATCAGAACGTGTCTCTTGTCAATGTGTTACCCTCGTGGATAACGCACTTTAACAGACCCCCATTATGAGGAGAGATATGATCGAAGTAAGCCAAAGTCAACGACATTTAATCTTCAGGTTGGAATGGAAAAGCTGTTATGCTCATCTATATTTCAGTCAGATCAAGTCAATTTTATTTGTACAGCACATTGAGCAAAAAAAATGTGACAAAGTACTTCACATAGGGCCAAAAGTATAGGCCTTCACATTAAAACACATCCTGACATACAGAGGTTACAGTGTGACATTATGGTTACATCTAAAGGTGGCACAATGCTTATGAAGAGGCCAAACTTTCCTGAAATCAAACTAAAACTGAACTGCGTGCAAATAAGACCTCACAGTACAGGAACACCTGTATCATCTTATCCGGTCCAATATAATAGCCCTGCAATAATTCCATTATGAAGCTAATACTTTCTTTCTGTAGAAACTCTATGGTAATATATCAGACTGTAGTTGTGGTCTTACTGGATTACCATATGTTGTAAAGTGCTCCTGTTATTGTGTCCCCTCGCCTATACTTACTCATTGAGGCTTTGTATTGTTGGTTTACTTAAAACTCCATGGTGGCTGAGATGCAGTAAGCAGAATTGGAAACACATTCCCACAAGGCAGCAAAAGCAAATTGTGATATTTTAGACCAATTGTAGACTTTCATGCGCCGGGATCTGGTGTGTGAAGAACTCCCCTCGTTCAGCCAGCAAGCCTCTGCAAAGGCTGAAGCCCATGTATCTCCACAAACATGTCCCTTTGTTTGTGTGAATTATGTTTCTGCAGCAAAAGTATGCTGGCAGCTAAAGTAGCAGAAATACTACATTGTGCCTTTGGAAGCAAAAATGGAAATGTAAAATATGAAAACAGGACTACAAAATTACAGATGTAGAGCATATCATATCTGTTTACACCTGAAGTATTGCTTTGAGTGTAAAACTGAATGCACACAACGTATTCTGACACATACACACCCACGATACAAGTTTTAGCATGGTTTCCAATGTATGACACTGACCAGCAGGAGCTCCTTTCTCATCACAGCCGTTTCTGCTGGATTATCATCTCTAAACTTTTAGTTTAGCCACAGATGAGTCATCAGCACCTTGCCCCATCTCCCATCTGTTCTCCAGCCCCACCACAACACCCCTCCAGGAGCGCCTCTGTTTACTTAATTGATCAATTAGCTGCTTGAGAAGGCTCCCTCTCCTCCACACGTCCCATTTAGCCAACATTCACGTGTGTCAGTTTAATTGTGTCCCTATCTCCTCTCCCAAATTATTTACCTACTCACTCACGCACACTGCAAAGCTCCCATTTCCCCATGTGGCCGGTCTGACTGGAATGGCAATGTATTACCTGGATCATAATTTGACTTTTAACTGGAAATTGGTGTTAAAGTGGAGGCCTACATCTTTACAGAATTGACCTACATGGCCTCTTAAATTCCATTCCACTAGCTTCTACAGCTGACAACTTTTACCTGTCAACTGCTGTTTGTTGTACAATATTTGAGCAACAGTCACTGTGTTCTTACGCTTCAGCATAGAACTGACATAGAGTTAAAAGTGAGTCTTGAATGTGGACAGACATGGAACCAAAGCCAAACAATATCCCCAAACGAAAACTGCAGGAACAAAGCATTTTCAGAAGAACGTGATTTCATGTCAGTGGATGACTTTTTACAATGGTCTTCCCCCCCATAACTATTCAGCCATGAGTGTGCTGGCTTAAGGTCCTCTTCCAGTGGGTTCACCGGGCATGAAATCAGACTGGCATAACCCTCCTCTCCCATAGTGGATTTACATGATTTACATACAACAGTCTTTTGATTGTGCTGGACCACCAACTAATCCTTTGTTCCCAGGAGGGCGTCTGCTGCACTTTGTCCACTCTGTGTGCTACAGATGCTTACTGCCCCTCAGTGGTGGTAGAGCATATTACAATCTGGTAAGGTAAAATAGGTGCTTCGTGGACTGTATTTGTTGATGCTGTAAATATGACAGGAAGCATCTTTTTTCTGTTTGCCAGATATAAATGTACCCAATAATGACAGGGATGTTAAAGCATTCAAAATTATTTCTAAAAGACACAAATGGTTATTTCGGAAATTGTGTTCAAACCACAATTATTGCACACTAAATTACATTACACAGCATACAGTAGATTGACAAACTGCATATAATTTAGTAGTTTCTAGTATAAATCATACAAAAAATAATTCTGTGTTGATCAATTTAAAAAAAAAATCACACAAACACAAAAATAACATCTACAAACAAACTTGTAAATATATAGAATCCACATTCAGAAATGGCTCAGAAATCAAAAAGCCAGGCAAGGCAGAGAGATAAATAAAACAATGTTCCAGCCTATCAGTAACAAAATAAATAAATAAAGCATTTGGGGAAGATTAGCTAAACTGGATATCACACAGCAAGGCCTCTTTTAATAATAGATTATTATTATTATTATTATTATTATTATTATTATTATTATTATTATTATTATTATTATTATTATTATTATATAGTGGTAGTAGTAGTA
>JBBPCS010000130.1:5836146-5848686 GCA_037974645.1 Hollardia meadi
ATTATTATTATTATTATTATTATTATTATTATTATTATTATTATTATTATTATTATTATATAGTGGTAGTAGTAGTAGTAATATTCATCTTGTATCCTCCAGCAACCACAAGGTGGTGGTAAATCACTGAGATTGATTTGGGTTTTTCTTTTTGTGTGTGGCTTCTGAAAGCCAGAAGCTTCTGGTCAATTTTTTTCCCTTGTTTTGCAGAAAACAACAAAGAACCTTGTTTTTAATTTTTTTATCAACATGAATACATACTTTGGCAGTGTTGCTTCCTCATTTAAATGTTGTCACAGTTTGAACTCATGTGCTTCATCTTTCAAAAGATTGGAGAGAGTGGAATTTCAGCAGTTCTCTTTGCTTCAGAATTAAAAATAAACACATAATGTTTGTTTCTGGACAGACACTTACAAACACAAAATCCTTCTCCCATTCAGGCTTGGAATTATTTTAATTTCATAAAACAAGATGGTTCTATTTGGTTATTTTTACTGTTAGAAATACAACTTATCCTCTGTAAAAAACAAAAAAAACAAAAAACAGAACAAAACTGTTTGCTTTATGTGAACATGTCTATGTTCACACCATTATTTCTGTACATACTTTACATGGCCAGTAGCAGTTTTAAAGGAAAACCTCTTGAGCCACAATCTGAAATAGTAAAATCAGTTTGTTCCTTGAGTTGTAGTTCATCAGTGTTAGTCATCTCAACTTAGTTTAGTCTGTTTCCAGTGTTGCCCAAGTGTCCTCGAACAAGACACTAAGCCCCAAAGAGTTCATGGCCTCTCGGACTGAACCTCCCCTTCACTCTTCAGGATACTTTTATGACCTTTGTGGAGATGTTAGTGGGAGAGGGATGCTTGGATATCATATAGAATCATATTGGTTAAGTGAAGTAGCATGAAATATAGAGTGAAGAAGCACATACGTTTTATATAGTGATTAGCGCATGTACTATCATGACATTATTTTTTTCAGTCCACCCTTAAGTATATTTACAGGTACGTATGGTACAGTATAGTCGAGTATAATAAACAGTATAGTGATATACAACAGTGTGATACAATAAAGTGATATATTGTACCACACTATATTACATTTTGTAGAATAATTAAAAAACTATACAATCACAAACATAAATAAATGAAAGTAAGAATAAATCAGTAACACGTCATTTAAATAAATAGAAAACAAATTGCTCGTAAAATAATACTGTATATAAATATATAACACTGAATACTTTAAATGTAATGTAGCAGCATATATTAGGGCTGGCATGATGGAAAGATTATTTAATCTATTTACTATCAGCATTGTGTAACATTAGTGTAATGTAGCATACAATAGAGTATGTACAGTGCAGTAAAAAAAAAGGTACATCATGAAATATTGCAGTAGTATAATACATGTGGGACAGTGCTAAATTCCAGTTTGAAATTACTAATTGCGTGTGTGCGTGGTAATTGAAGCAGATGTGTATAGTGTATTGTATGTCCTCTCGTAGGTAGCTGAGGATGTTAAATAATGACTACTATAAACAAAAAAAACATAGAACTTTACCAGTTTTGTGTGGAGTCAAGGCAGTGTGTGTGTGTCTGTGTGTGGTCTTATGTGGACATCAGTACTCTCTGTTGAACACTGGTGTGCTAATGGTACAGACCTCTGTCAGATTCAGGCCCCCATCACAAGCATCCAGCCATCAGGGTTCAACCTAGGATCTGTCCATTAACATGGAGGCCGGAGGATACAGGCTATCCACACCGAGCGAGAGAGAGAACGAGCCTGACACGGAGCAGGTCGCTCTCCCACAGCATGCGCACCAGCCTGCACTTTCCAAGGACATTACAGCTCCATTCCACCAGCTCTCCGGTGGCAGGCTATCATTAGTGTGCTTGCAAGAGCCCAGAGAGGTGATAGCAGGGGAATTGTGGGCTTTAATATCCACAAGCTGGTCCACAGGATGCCAGGCAGAGTGTGGCAATTTAGCTCAGAGGTGATGGAAAATAGTAGGTTAGTTTAATGACAAGTTTGTGTGGCCATGTAAAAGCACTCATCAGAGAGTGGGTGATCGAGAGAATGGGTGAGAAGCACCATAATGAAGAGAGAGAACGGACTGTGTCAGTGGGCTCATGAGTGTGTGTGGTGCCCTTTTCTTATCAGGGATCTGTTTTCATTTTCTAATAGAGTGCCAGCTTAACATGCCAATTTTCAGTGGCTTCAGTGTTTATTTAAAAGAAGAAAAAAATGAATGAGATGTCAGGGGTAAAATCTGAGTCTTAAATCCATCCATTCTTTGAATAAAAAATTAAAGTATTTGCCAATATTAGAAGTTAAAAACAAAAAGACATAAAGACAAAAAAGGTTGATACTCTACTCAATAATGGAATACAAAAAGTAATACAGTTATTAAATATTACTTAAATATTGTACATCAATTCACAAGTTAATCCAAATCCATAGCAGTCTTGTGTATCCATAATAAAGTGCTATGACTGATGTTATTATATTGATTAAAGTCACATTATTTGAAGAGCAAGATAGTTCTCCTTTAAATATACAGTATCTGGTACTTAATATTTTAAAGTTCAAGCTAGCGAATGAGTCATAATTTGATGGTTACATGGGTTTATGGCCACCAAAGCCCTTCTTGATAATATTTTTTTACATAGCAATAAAATTCAGGAATATCAAATGAATAATGTTAATGAGTAGCACAGTGCATAACAGTTTTGCCTCTAGTATATACCACAGAAAGCACTTAAAATCATGAAAACAAGCTTCTGTGCTAACCTGTTAGCTAACCTTTACTAATCTATAGTGCTCACAGATAAAACTGCAAATAAATAAAGTCACCATTCATAAATGTTAGTGTGCCCATGTCTTGGTGCATTGTTTATTCATGCATCTAATTCATTTTCAATTTCATTCCTAAAAAAAAAAAAAAAAAAAAAAAATCAATCCTCCATCTCTGTCTCCCTTGGCAACAGGTTATAATCCATAGTTACGAGGAGCGGTTGCTAGGTGCGTTGCTGAGATACAGACCTTTGTCTCCGCCGGGTCCTTGATGATGGCAGCGAGATGAGGGACGGGTGAAAGGATGACAAGAGACAGGACAATGAGGATAGGAAATAGACGCGCACACACACCTGAAAGAGGCTGAAAGAGCCGGTGCTGCACAAAGACAGCACCAGCTGAAAATGAGAGCAGAGAATGAAAAGTAAACACAAAAAGGATAATGCAACAGTCTAAGTGGGCAATCTGCACACCTCCATTTGCTGCAGCTACATTTTAGTGTGTCTGTCTCTGTGTGGGTTTTTATATGTCTGTTTCTGTACGTGTGTGTGTATGTATTTGTGGTGAAAGGCAGAGTGACAGCAGAAAAAAGAGGGAGATGGGGAATCTACTTTGACTCCTTGAAAAAACTGCCATTATGCTTTAAGAAAAAAAAAAAGCTGCACTGACGACTTCAATCACTGAATCTTTTGTGTACAGGCTTTTTTTTCTGGGGAGTGGGGAAAAAAGTTAACAAAAAACAAAAACCACAATAAGAAGAAAACTTTGAGCATGGCCAGCAAGGTGTCTTCACTTGTGCATAAATAGAAGGTTGCATTATTTTCACCATGTTTGTAATACATAATATTCCAAATATAATATAATCCAAATATATTTTTTGTCCTTTTGAAACCGTAAAATGATTCTGAGATTCTTAAAAAAAATCTAGTGTCCAGTCTGGACATTTTGGAGACCTTTTGTTAGACATTTGCACATATTCCCACAGATGTTTCATGGCTATAGAAGCACCTGAGTTACCCAAGCTGTCATTTTTCTTTTTTTTCCCCACGGCTGATCCGATTAGTACGGTGATGATAGAAACCCATGGGAGCGCTTACTTCTTTCAAGTTGCCATGTTGGTGGATAGAAAGAGTGTTCTTTGGTGCTGAAGCTGCAGGAGCCATCTGCCGCTTCTGGGGCTGATTATCCCCAGCCTCTCCCCCAGGGGGCAGTAGCACCGTGCACACGACCACTCGGCACACTTAGCTCTGCTGTACCCCAAGATCAAAGGCGCAGTGCCTCTGCAAGCCAAAACTCTCGCCATCGACCTCTCTTCTGCCTCAGGACAAGTTTTCAGCAGTTTTATTAAAAGAAAGGATATTAGCACAATGTCACAGAATGAGAAGCTGGCCTCAAAAGCAAGGCTCTTGGCTTTGAATAGGCAGTGCAGCTCTGCCGGTGCCCATCGCTTCTGACAATGTTATTAGGAAGATAATTCTCACAAGCAAATAAACAGTGTGCAACACCACATGTGAATTTCCCTTTCAGGTTGGCTTATTGTGTGTGTATTTCACTGATATTGTGTCATCTGGGGAGGGAGCAAATATCAGGGTGAGTTGGAGGTTGGGCTTTTGATCTCTTTTGAGACTGCAACTGAGAGGGTTTATTGATGATCATGAGCAGCGCTTTCCATTCAGTTGAAAAACCGCCTACATCAGTCACTGACTGACAGCGTTTGAAATGTATTTGCACCTCACAAACAGCTAATTGAGTTGGTTACATTTCACATGTGTAGGCTACCCTCATTTCTCTGTCTTCATTTCCTTCAGGACCAAAGTAATTCAGTGATCATAAGACTTGCAAGAAACACTTGAAAGAAAATGTTTTACAATTTGTTATTATTTATGAAAGTTAATGAATTTGAAATCTCAATTTGTTGGCTGCGTTGTGAGATTGCTTTGATATCTTAATGTACTTAACTCAAATTTTAAAAGAAATAGTCGGTGTAAAAGTAAACGGGTGGCAAGAGGCTGATTTACTACTTTTTGGTCAACTGTTTATTTTATAAATGCATTTTGAGTGGTAATGCAAAGAGCTTCCGATTAAATACCATATAAATCTCTGGCTCACTATCTGTCCTTGAGCTCAGCAATGTCTTCATACTGTAGACTTTGCTTTGAGGAGAGACCCCTGTTGGTTGATTGGAATGACTTCCCTAATTGGATTCGAATCCTAATTGAAACGTAATAAAAATGCATCAGTAGACATGGCGCCAACAATTACCTCATGCAAATCTCTTGATGAATTGACGTGAGGGGTGTAATTGCAGCTGTTAAAAAAAATGCATTGATTTCTCCTGGAATAACATCAATTCAAATCAGTTTACACTCACGCTTCAGCCTGCGTGCGGAAAGCATTTGTCACTGCTCAGTGTCCCTGTTTGGAGGTGTACTGAAAAAACTGGAAACACCTGCACCTTTTCACGTGCGTACGTCAAAATGATTGGGCTTGCTTTGCTTTGCATCAAATGTGCTACATCGATGCATATGCACTAAAGTATTCTTAACACTCAACACAGAGGAGTAAAACAAAAGCACAAAGGTGTTTGTTCTTTGTTTCTGTTTTCACCGAGATCGTGCACGGGGTTCTGACTTTCCTTGGTTTGTAGAGCAAACCTATTGTGCTGGGGATGTACCACAGGAATACACACAGTCACAAAAAGAACACACATGGTTGAATACAGTTGGAGAAAAAAAGAAATCAAATCAGATACACACAGAAAGGAACTGTGAGGGCTTTGATTCGTCCCTCTACCAAATGTTCTGAACATTATACGTCTGTCTGTTGATCGGGGGTTGGCAGAGGGACATAGAGAGAAAGGGTTAAAACATCTTCTGAGTTATCGCCTACCACTGTAGTCATAGCAACAGGTTAATGAGTAGCTACTCTGATCTTCCTCTGTTGCTGCACAGGTTGCTAAGAAACAACTAGCTTTCTGGACCCTGTGGACTGAACTGCAAACATCTTTTGATAAGAATGAACTTTAAATATTTAAAATTAATGTCAAAGGAAAACAGCCCTATATGCACTAAGGGAGGGAAAAAAACAAAAAAAAACTCCAGCTGCATTACATCTACAACCACAGTGATTGCATCTACCACATTTGACCTACCCAGGCCAAAAAGGAACACAGCAAAACAAAATTGAGCACTTGCTAAATCCAACTACCTCATACCTCGGAGGTTAGTGGTTGGCCCATGTCTAAAGGTAAACGGGCCAATCAGCTTTGGAACAGACTGGCTGTTCCTAGACGCGTGTGCGAAACCAAGGGCAAATTAAAGTATTGCCTCCGAGTTGCATCATTCTCCCCTCACAGCTCTATTAGCAGGCTAGCCACAATGTGTCTTTACGAGAGCTACTCTCGGAGCAGGATTAGACACACTTCCCCGCAGTGATATGTCTTTTTACGAACCACATTGGCATTATGTGTGCCAGTTCCTACAAGTGCACACCACAGTTGAATTATTGGGAGAAATATGTCTCTGGATGCCTCTATTCCTAATAGCAAAGCAGCAGTAAGATGTAGAGTTTTTAAATGTGATTCTGACTTGATGAATTTCTCAGACATTCAGACAAATACAGATGTGAATCGGGATCAACAGTCTGAATACTGATTTAAAAGGATGGGGAAACAGGTGGTATCCTCACCTTTCTGTTCTCAACTTTTTTTCTTTTTTTTTTTCCCTGCTCGTCTCCTTCCCCAGCAAATAATTGGAGCTGAAAAGTGCATTGATTCAAAAAGAGGGACCATCCACACTGGCACAACAAGCAAACAAACAAACCATCAGCTTGACTGGAGGAAGCTGTGAGGCCACAATAGGGAGAACTGGAGTCGTTTTTGATGATAATGCTTGATCCCTCTGTTCTCTCTCCTGTCACACGGCCTCATGCTTTCACTTCAGCTCAGATCAGCTGTCAGCCGCCAACGGCTACTCTCTCTCAAGTGACGCACACACTCACACAATATCCAAGGTAGCAGGAATGTGTGTGCACGATTGTACATAATTAGAAACTGTGATGAAACATATGATAAGATGGTCCATAAAACATGCATGTGTGTATCATGTTTAAGAAATGAGAAGCTACCCATGTGCGGTAATTTGGATGCTTATAAGCAGCATTAATTGTGTATCTATGCGATTAAGACAGTAATCAGAAAGTAATGATACTTCAGTGTGATTTATGAGAAGGGATTAAATTCCACAGCTGAAAGGTGGCAGGTTAAACAACATTGACCCAGCAAATACCAAGAGAGATTTAAAGAAAGGCCAGAGCTAATTCATCAGTGAAACAAGGGGGCTGGGGAGGGGGATGTGTGTCGCAGAGCTTTGGACAGCAAGAGGAGTGGGTGTGTGTGGGGGGGTGTATTATATAAACCTTCTTAGACAGAGAATTGATGATGAGGTTACGTTACTTACTCCTGATGGGGGGAAAATGAGTACCCACAAATAAAAAGTGTTTTATGAAGGAAGAATTGCTCTTGATCCTCTCGCTTTATTAAAGCGATGCCCTCGACTCAAGGGTCATGATTCGCAGTCACCACACTATTGGAAGAAAAAGAATCGCCAAATTTGCAGTCGTGTGGTTTCAACCATGACACTCTCATTCTGCGTACATCTACGGATGAACGTGGCACTCTCTCAAATACTGATTAAAGGCTCCTCGCTCCCACTGGGCTCCACGCTGGTTTGGGTTCATTCACTCTTGGCCTTGATTACTCGATTGGTCTCATTGATTGAAGGGGAACTTTAATGATCTATTATCTTAAGTGTTAATCAGGTGTTGACAGACAGCTCTCTGTGGGACTGGGCAGGGCTGAGGGCCAGGATGGACAGGGCTTGCTGGACTCCTGCCGGTCGAATGAGTCAAGGGTTGAGCGGCAAACAGAGTGCAGATGCGCTGCTCTAGAAGTTTCCCTCTGGAGCACAGTCTGTGCACTGCGGTGACATCATCTTCAGTATGCCCTAGTCGGCTATGACTCAGATGTTTTGGTGCCTTTTTTTTTTAACACGCTTGTTCTCACTTTAATTATCCATGTTGCAGTTTTACCACCCTTTGATTTACTTCTAAATGAGAGGGAAAGAAATTGATAAATAAAAATTAAGGCCTGCTCAATATGTGTTCACATTTCGTATTTATGACATACAGTATAAGCAGTTGTAAAAATTACATAAATTCAGAGGAACGCTGTTACTTATTGGAAAGGTCAGAGGTCTTGAAAAGATTAGGACCCACCACAATACATTCTCATTGTGGTTTGGAATGAAATTACTTATTATTCCAAATGTGCATAACATGGTTTTACATGAAAACATGAGCGTGGTTTGCTTGTATTTATCTGCAAATGTATTTTTTTTCCTTTTGTGGTTTTCTTCGTCAGGTTGCTCTTGAAAAATAAATTTGCAGTTGATGTGTTAAAGTAAAGAAAGAACTCCTCATATGCACTTCCTGCTGTTCCAGTGGAAAACAGAGAGACGGCTTAATGTCCATGTTACACCTGTCTGCATCATCTCCTGTATCTCCAACCTAAATCTCTTTTTCCCCCTCCCTCTCCCACTGCACCCCTCTCTTTAATTATCTCCCTTTTCAATCCCAGCATCTTCAAGTCTCATCAATGCTTCTTAATTTCCATCAATACCACTGTAGTTTAAGCTCTCTACACCTGTCCAGTCACCATGGCAACCTCACCTCTGACAGCAAAGAGCTCTGTAAGACATGGCATGCTGTATTCCCCTTGATTAGATATTGATTAAGCTTTTGTAATACATAATAGGATCAAAGGGATTGTGCGGCTTTGCTTACCCAGGTTTTCTTCACACTTTCATTTCGTTATGTTCTTTTGTTATTTAGGAATCTGCATGTTAAGAGGGATGGAATCGAAATTTGCCACCCTTTGTCATAGCCATTCAGAGCCTCCTTCATGGACAAAACCTTTTTTTATGTAATTATTTTAAAAAGTGGAGAAGAGGAGGCGCAGAGACTCTACTACACAAATCTGCATTTTAAAGACAGTGTTTGACAGCACATTGTGGCGTAGCTTATGCTTGGTGTTTGCAACATGTTTCCCATTAAAGAAGATGCTGATAGGCCCGTTGGAGTGTGCAGAGACAGCCGTATGCTTGAGTGTCCCTAATGGATGCATTGATAGATTAATGGATAAAAGTCAAAAGCTAAATACATGGTAAGTGACAAGTGAGAAAGTCAATGTGGTAAATATTTGTGTAGGACATAGTTAAGATGTTGAAAGGCCATTATTCACAATTACCTACACACAGGCCACTCCTTGGCATAGGGCTAATGATGCACATGGCATGAATTTAAAAGCATATGACAGTAATGGTCTGGAGTGCATTTCTGTCGGTTATTTATCAGTGTAAATGCAAAAGAACCAGGAAGACGTGATGAAATTTGATTAAATTGCTTCATCATAAAGCCATTAAATCTGTATTTTTAATCAAATATTCCATGTGAGGGGAAAGTACATTTTGTCATATATTGATAATGATGCATGTTTATAGTAATCATGTTGGTTTTTAACTTTAGCTGCAAGATTTATTTGAAGGCACGGTTTGCAAAGATGCGTGAAGTGTAACAGAATTTCCAGTTTTGTTGTCACTTACGAGTAGTACTTTGGTGACCTATGCAAAGCTAACTTCAAGAAACACTTCATGCTTTTTGATGGAGCCAATTCACACTCTGCCCTTCGCACATGAAGTGCATTTGTTGATGTGAATGATGTCATTCTAAAAGCTTGAAGACACTTGCTTTAGGACACTAAGGATTGAGACAGATCTTTCAACACATTTTTTTTTCTTGTGTTGTCAGCTACAATATTTGAGCTTTATGAGATAAATCAACATCACCAATAAAGTTAATACACACAGACACACTCCAGCGAGACAGGAGGTTGTGTGATTTTCAGATTTACACTGAAGATTTAGAGGGATACAAGGTTGCGAAATGTGAGAAAAATGATTTTTTTCCACACTGACAGAGTAAGGGAGTCAGAATTGAGGATAAGCTGGACAACTACAAAGAACCATGTTTGGAACAATCTGACGTTGTTTTTTTTTTTTTTTACAACTCAAATAAAGATAAAGACAACAAAACGTAATAGCTTTCCCCTATCCAATCCATACTTCATGATTATCCCTCACTCCAAAACATTGGGAAAAATGGAACTGTCAAAAGAGTCTTGTTGTTTCATTTTCCTTCCTTTGGCCCCCCTCCTGGAGACAAACAAACAAACCCCTGTTAGCACATTTCATTAGCTTTAGGGGTTACAGAACAGATTGAGTATCGACAACGCTGGCTGTCATGGCTTATGGCTCAAAGGCAACAGTAGAGGAAAATCTCAGGGGTAGGAGATGCAATCGAAAGGACCAAAATAATTCAGCAGGACTCACTCGAGGAACAATCCAGTTTGTCATGTGGAATCATGGAGTGTCTGCTGCACAATGAGAAAGGCCCCCAGAGACTTGGCACAGGAGTCAACATGTGAATAGCCAAGAGTTAGTGCCCCAACTGGCTACTCTTTGGCTTTTTATCACCTGCAAATTAAGCAACCATAAATCTGTTTCCACACCAATGCGACTACACAGACTCACCGGAGAGACCCATAAACAAGAAATTATGTTTGGTGTCTTGGGATGGTTCGGTCATTGACGTTCCCTGGGGTGTCATGCTCCACTCGGGGAACAATTACTGTCAGGTGGTTCTGATGTTTTCTCTCTGTTGTGATGGACAGTTGTGGCTGCTGAAAATTGTTGAACCATGTTGATTCGAAGGTGAAGAAACAAGTTAAATGATCTCACCCATTGTGCACAGGCTGTTCGGGTTAGTTGTGGGACAAAATATTGTACTGGCTTTTCCTCCCACTGTAATAGGCTTCAAGGGTTAATGAGGGAGGAGGAGACTGTGGGCCATAAAAAGGACACTGACCATAGGCTTCAATGTGACCTGACCCTCCTTACCGTAACGTCTCTGTCGATAAAACGCAGCATGAGGAAAACCCTCTGATTAATCGATTGACCTCCCTCTTCTTATTCACAGACGATAACCAGCAGCACCCACTGCACCTGAATTTGTTTCAGCTGTAACACCTCCACGACACAAGAGCCGAATATCCATTTCCCTTTAATCAATTCTCAATTTATTCCACTCCCTCTTCCAATCTCCCTTCCATTTATTATGCATTATTCGCCCTTTTTAAACGATTTTCTACTAACCGTCTCATCTAATTTGGTATTCGGATATGGTTAGCGCTGTTAGCTCAATTAATACAATGGCATGTCCTAAATGCATTCCACAATCCAAGTGACAAGAGGACACCGAACACTTCACATCTTGGCAAAGGGGGTCATGCATGTAACCATGATAGATCCAAACCTTCAGGAATCATTTAATCAAGTTATGTGAACAGATAAGAAGGACAAAGCAGGCTCAATCTTCTACAGGACTGTGCTTTATTTTAGTCTAAGCAGAATATAATGAACTAGAGAACTACAGAGTTCAGGAGCACTATGGGAGATATCACCCCGAATCAGGGAAAGGGACCCCGAGCCTAACGCTTATTCAAATTACATCTCTGTTTCAAACAAAAAGAAAACAGTAAATCAGCTTGTTCAAGTCCAATAACAAAAAAAAAGATGATTCCATTCATTGTGACTGTAAATATATTATGATAAATGAATTTTGTATGAGTACAAATGAAGAGAACAAAATTAGATAGTGAAGCTGGGAATGTAATGATTCATGATGCAAAGATCCATGGTGCAAAATTATTAAATGACTAAATTCTTTAAAGGCTCTGATTGAATGCTTGATTGGAGCAAACGCCTCAGTTAGCTGAGTTAGTTTACATTTTGGTCCTTGTAACCAATGGAAATGGAGGTGGATGACCACATCCTTATTTGTGTCAGAATGGGCTTGAGGCAAAACTGACTCCGGCAAAGTGGTTTTCTTTGCAACAGATTTTTGACCTTTGAAGTTCGAACATTTGGCATCCCCAGGTCACAGTGCGTCTGAACACTGTTCGCAGGTAGTACTGTCAGAGAGAACAGGCTGGGTTTAAGGCAGAATTCCCTCCTCACATGAAAAAATCAACCTGACTGGAGGAAAGCATTGTGGTACTATCTACTGTTGGTACAATGTCGTCAGTGGATGGAGTCACATTAGATAAACCGTAGACAAAACTTTCCCTAGGTAAGAACAGAGATAATCAGAGATATGTCAATGATTACCACCAACCCTTCAAAAAAAAGCACAAAAAAACAATTACATTGTGATAAAAGAAAAGAAGTACATTGGAGGAAACCATTCATGGCTTAAAGACAATAAAATATGACAACATAGGTCTCAAAACCAATTGATAGCAAAGTTTAATATTTTTCTTCTTTTTTTTTTTTTCAAAACAACAAAAGGCCTCAAAAGAGGTTCTTTTTTTGAACATGCAATGCTGATTCATTTGAACTCAGTTGTTCAGTGGATTCATTTTTCTGAATACGCATGACCAGTACCATTAATCCTCCTTTTTGCAGTTCAGTTGGTTAATTTTTGTATTGATTTAAGAGCTTTCAGTGTGCAAAATCTCTTTGAACTTGCCCATTCCACGAGGGATTTCATACAGGGATTGTGCGGGGGGGGGGGGGGGGGGGGGGGGGGGGGGGGGGGGGGGGGGGGGGGGGGGGGGGGGGGGGGGGGGGG
>JBBPCS010000130.1:5849026-5863168 GCA_037974645.1 Hollardia meadi
GGTTTGGGCAGCCCCCCCCCCCCCCCCCCCCCAAAAAAAAAATAAAAAGGAAAAGATCTATGATCAAAGCATATATGAATAAACCTCATGACAATGGGTCTATCCCAGCTTCAGCAGATAAAAATAAAACAAAAGAGAGAAAATAAAAAAAACAATTTACCAACATGAGTATAAAATCCCATTTTTAACATCAGTGCTTCACTATACAAGAGATAAAATCATTTTATCTTCTGTTTTTGATAGATTATTTCATAGGTTCCTTCTCTTAGTTTCACTGAAATATATTAACTATTCTTTTATTTATTTTTTTAAATGTTTGAACATGATCTATTGTACGCCCTATAAAGAAGGTTCAACAGAATTGGAAAAATAAGCTATATTGTATGTACAGGAGTAGCGCAGCTGTGTGGTCAGGAGAGCGGTGGCAGATTAGGTAAAAGCAGGCAGGGAGTTTTGCTGGGTTCTACAATAATTGCTCTCTTGTTTGCTTCCTTTCTCCAATCTTAGCCTATCTATGTACATGTGGTTTTGACCGTTTCTATTAAATGATGATTTATATGCATGTTGAACAAACTGTTATCTGGAGTCTCATTTAGTAAAACTAGAACGTCCTTATATAATGCGAAGTCCAAACTTTCATTTCCGAAGAATTAGAAGAAAAAAAATGGTGTTGTGGTTGCTGATGCTTTTTTTTTTTTTTTTTTTGTCGCACTGTCAAGCGGTAAGCATGCAGATGGATGAACTTTACTGTCACTGTCATATCTGTTCATCAGCCCCAATTGGACTAATCCAATTACCGCACAGGCGATCTTTCTTCTCTCAGAAAAATCATGACATGTCGGTGTACACAGAATCTTAATTAACGGATCACTCTGGGGCTGTGGCTTAGGTTTGACACTAAGTCAAATACTCTCAAAGCCTTGGTCTGACGCTTAGGGTTGTAGGATGCATGTTCATAACCCAAACTTAAGGGGCTTAAAAGGACAAACACTCCCAGAGATCCCTGCACTGCTGTGGATACATTTTATAGTGACATCATTGTCCCACAGAGTTGGGCTTCTTGACACAAGCTGCTATACAACCTCCCTCTGTTGTTGTATTTTAAAGGCTATTTACATAAAAAAAAAAAAAATCATTACTGTTAGCCATGTTGTTAAACATAATCACACACCTGCTGCGATTTACTGTGCATTGTCAGGTTGACGATGGTATCTTTTTTTTTTGTTTGTTTGTTACTCTCGAAGTTGGATGATGATACTATAAATCCAAAGTGGTTCATCAGCCCTTCTGCTGACTCAGCATTCCCCACGATGGCATGCGCTCTGACCTCATATTTGCGACTCTGCTCGACCTCCCTCAGGATCAGATGTAAGGCAGGCTCTGAACCTCTCCACTAATCATGACATCATAGCATCTGATGCCCTGAGTATTGGGAGTGATTTTGTGGAGTTTCAGTTGAGCACACAGCACCCCCACCACCCAGTGCCTATTTCCACCTCCACCTTTTTACACACAAAATCCCATTTCCACGGCAAAAACCCTTTCTGCGCTCGAGTGCGATGACGGCAAAGCTCTCTCCCAAAGCAGCTATTAAATGAGAAGCATTAATTTCTCCCCTCCTGTCCAACAGGTTCCCTTAATTATCTCTCCACTTTCAGTCAATTACATTTCACTTCCTTTCCTTGACAATCACTGCTATTTTAGGGTGAGTGTTATGCACCCAGGGGGTTGGAGACGCGTAGACATGCTCTAACAGTTCTCGGCTTGGCCCCGCCATTGGCTGGGGTCCTCAAAGGATAGATGCTCCTTTAGAGGACTGACCTTGTCAGCAGTGGTGTAGTGGTAAGAGAGGTAATAGGTAAATTACCCAATTTCTAATTCAATGGTACAGGGTCAGACTGGGTACATGAATCAGTGGAATAGAAGCAAGTGCTCTAGATTATAATACATTATAATGCATCTGGCTATACGTGTGTACCAAACCACTGATTCTGAGATGCTAAATAAAGACAGCATGGCCCCAGGGAAGATGAGCTATATGTTTCTGGGTGTATGGTCATGATTTTTAACATGTCCTCGTAGACTTTTTTTTCCCTGGCATGCCAAGTATTATACTCTCACAGTTAGTTAGATTCATACTAATTCCTTTTGGCTAAAACACAAAGTTAAATTTTCTCTTTTTGAATTAGAGGACAAATATCAAGTGGCATTTTGGCAACAGCTTGGTGATTGCCTGCTGGGTCTACATTTGTCATTGCTCTTAGAGGTGAAACATGGCTCGGGGCCTCATTTATAATACAGACTTAAGATATAATGATATAAACAGAAAACCATGTATAAGTAGTTATTTATAAAACCTCACTTTGTGATTGATTTTCCTGTTATGTAGAGGTATTGCAATTTGGCATGTTTATGTGTCCAAGGCTGAGGCGAACTTTAAATAAGCTTTATGAGTAGTTTGATACTAATTATCAAGGAACTGGCAAAACTGCAGTCATTATTTTTTGGACAAACTTCATCACTTCATTATTTCATATTGAATTCTTAAATACCTTTAACCCACACACACACTCCCAAGCTATGCATTTGGCTCTATTTGGCAACTCACTATTTAGTCCACTTAATAATGTGTCTCGACTGGCTTTAATCTCTTCTGTCATCGCTGTGATGTTGTCTTCCTTCGCTATTTCTAACTAAACCCTCATTTGTGCTGACATTATATGAGGAGAAATTGCAAGGCAAGTGCTGTCAATTTAAGTTGATTTGTGATTCATAGATGACAACTGTGTAACTTACAAATGGAAGCAAGGTGTTTTATGCTCTGCATCTTTTATGAATTGAGCTAAAGCACACTGCCGGAAATGATTTTAAGACTGAGTTCAAGTATAAATATAATTTTTTTAAATATATATATAAATGAGGCCTATGGACTACATTTAAAAAAAGACCAGATCGAGTCTGGGAGGAGGGCAGGAAGAAACTCTTGTCAATAAATGGGGAAATGGAAAGATCTATAAACAATCTCTTCTTGTTGGAAGTTCTGGAGCATGTTTCATAGCTATTTCTGTTTTTATTGCACGTCACTTCATCCTCCACAGAGTTTAAAAGGAAAAGAAGCCTTTTTTTTAAAGTGTTGAAGTGCTGATTTCATGTTGCCTAATTTAGCCCTAGCATTGCAGAGATGCTACATGAACACTGCACTGTTCATGCAGACAGCAGGATAGTAGGCTAGGCTGGGTTTTGGCTCACTTGGGACTCAACCTGCATTTAGGAGTGGGAACTAGTACAACATCTGGTACAAGACCGAGAAAATCAGTGGAGCAAGCAATGCAAGGTTCATGTTTAGTCTGACAGAATCACTTGCATAACGTAAAGATGGCTGAGACAAACACAGGAAATTTGATTGCTCATGGAACATTAGATTTCCCATCGATTAGTTCAGCTTCACATAAATAATGAGCACAAACGTTTTGCAGAACATGACTTTGCCTTGAACTACTTCACATCATCATGGAGGAAAGAGGGCTGCGTTTTTACCCTAGACGTATTTCAAGGCGATTATTTTTTTCTTAAAGCTGTCATTTTGATGGGCATCATTTTGAATCTGAAGAACTACTGTGCTTCGCAAATATTCTTTCAGCTTTGAACAATACTGTGCTTTGCAGGTGTCCCAGCAGGGATGCAAGCAAGAAAAAGAAAGAAGTGTAGAGCAAGTTATTTTATAAAAGATTATGGCCTCTGTAGAGATAGTTGAGAGACAATTACATGCTGACAGAAGAAGTACAATAACACAGTCCTCACACCAGCTGCTTCTAAAGAATTGAGGATTTCCAGCTAAATTTATTGGTATCGACCCACTTTTAAGCAACTTTTGTTGCAATGTTTGTGCTAATGAAAAACAAAACAAAAAAGGTTTCATTAATGTTATTATCTGCTTTTCTCTTTGCTAAATTAACACCTCGCTATGATAAGGAATGTTTTATCACACATCTTCCATCGCCTCTTCGGGTAAATTTTGCAGTATTATTGGTGCCAGGTCAGCTGTCAGAAGCCTTGCCAGGGAGTATAGGCACAAACATAATTCTCTCTAATCTTCCGTCTGTCATCCATGTGCATGCAGGGGACCATCTCTCCCGTTATTTGGTCCAAGTGATTATCCCGGTGATTTTTCACTTGGTTACTGCTAATGTATAGAGGCTAGTGATTTCAGCGTGATTAGAGGGAAAGGTGAAATAGCATGTCTAATACGGTGCAGGAGATAATTGAAGAGTAGTGAGCACAGACATTAGCCGGGTTTGAAAATGCTAAGGTTTGGAGAGGCATGGTTGCTCTTTGCACAAGGGAAAGAGAGGGGCTGCATTGCACGCTGATATCCAGGACTCAAATCAAGGATTTCTGCTTATTTAAATGACAATGACAAACAGTCATAAAGGAGGAGGGAGGGTTAAGAGTCGAAAAGAGTAGCAAAAGGAACTGGTTGGACTGGAGCCTAAGGTGCGAGACTCCAGTCCTATTTGAACCCTTTAACCCTGTTCTTTGAAAACATATAGCACATACATCTAGTGTGTGTGTGTGTGTGTCACCAGGAACTTGATTACAGCTTCTAATTTCACAGATTAAGTTGGTGGGCATCATCCTAGAAGCATCAATTAAAAGGATCTCGATGTCTTGTTTGGTTGTTGACTTCCACTCTTCACCTCCCCCTCTACTTCTTGCCTAGCCATGCCTCTTACTGCCAGATGTCAGTGCTCAAAGGGCTGGTGTACGGATGTGAGCTGGTGTTCAACAGGAAAAAAAAAAAAAATTGGAAGTGTTCAGACTGGTAGAAACAGAAACATTGCTCCTCTCTTTAGACTCATTACAAACATATTGATCTGCTTTTTGAGAACAGCCTCCATCTAGAGCTCTAAAACAGTCAAATTGAAGGCTACAGGCCTCTAAATCAAGACATGCCAGTACTGGAGTACTGTATTCTGTCCTGCATGGCATCAGTGTCAGAGAGGCTACAAGTGAGAGCTGAATGATGGTTAAGAGTGAGTGTTCAATCTAATTTAGATATAGTATGTTTAAGCAGTAGCTCCCCCCCCCCCATAGGCTCTGTGTATAATATATGAAGAAGGCATGTCAGGGAACATGTTAATAATGGGATTTACATTATATTTGACAGAGCTAAATGAGCTCTAAAAGCCTGCACCCCTTTGCCATCAATACAGTAAATTGAGTTTGGCTTCAGAGACATGTTTGTTTGTATCTGCCAAGGGACAAGAGGCAATTTTTCTCAATCTGGAGTTTTGCAGCAGCTCCAGTAGACACATATATCCTTGGCATGTCGCTTATAGAAGTCCTGTTTTTCTTACAACGGGCATGCTTTGTTTTGTGACAGAATTCTGATGCCACAAGGGCCAACTCATTTGTATACTGAGTTCATTCTGCTGGCAGTTTCAGTAGCTGTCACCTTGCTCCTCCTCCTGTTCTGTGCCTTGTGACCATCCATTTGTCCATCCCTCTTAGCGGAACCGTTTCCTTTTAACAATTTGTGGCTTCAAAATTCACACTTCTTGTCGCAATACAAAAGGACAGGAAAAGAAACGAAAAGAAAAACAAAAGACACAACATGTCCATTTTGCTTGGTCTTTACAGTGGATTGTCGCTTGAACACAAAGGCTAGTGAGAAGCCTAAAACGTCTGCACCCTGTCAAGCACAGACATTAGTAAGTTCAGTCTTTTTTTTCTCTCTCTTTATTCTTTTTTTTTCTCTTCCAGAACAGTCTGTTCTTAGCTGTCAGAGAGTGTGGTGACTTATACATTGTGATGAGCGAGATATCCAGTGGCTGATACCTTTAGCATCCAAGAGAAAGAGACTTGTTGCGTACAGGGGCAGATGAATGTTTTCCTCCCTCTTCATAACGACTTCAAGTATTTTTTTTTTTTTAAAACAACAGCAAAAGTTAACAAATCTACTTTTTTTTTTCTAATCTACTTAACTATTCTACAACCTGGTGCTAAATCAGCATCCAGAGCAAAAGATCAGCCCCTATACTACGATTCCATGTCTTTTTTTTTTCTTTTTTTTACACATTATTTCCATTTTCTTTTATTCATACTTACAGTAGGCCACTGGATATTGATTTAATTATTTTTTGACTACGAGTAAATTTTAATACTTGCAGCTACAAGGTATGAGTTTTAAATATATATTTATATATTTATATATTTATATTCTTTTAAAAAGCGTTTAGTCCTTTGGTCCCTATTTCCTAAGGAATGATGCATGTAAATTATCCTGGATTCTCCTTTTCTCTCCTCTTCTTCTTCTCATTTTCTTCTTTGATCCAGAGCTTGCCCTGTCACAGAGCACAACACCTGTGTAGGCACAAAAACCAAAATGGCAGCAGGCTGGTGTGTGTGTTTGTGTGTATATGTGTGCGCGCACACGCATGTGTTTGCTTCAGTACTTGAGTTGGCATTTGCACGTATTTATACATGTACAAAGTAGTTTTTTTTTTCATTTTTCATTTTTTTAAGGGTAGCATCCTTAAATGTGTATGTTTGCTTTGTTATCTGTGTGCATGTGTGTATTTATCTATATCCTGTGTCAGTATGCATGCTTTGAGCATAATGAGTCTATAAAGGTTTTTTTCCCCCATCATGTCTAAAAAACAGCAGCAAAAAGTTGGTCTCTGCAAAAAATCTTCTTCCACAGACGCCAAAGCAAAACAGGGATAAAAGAGGCATTTGCGAAGAAAGAAAGAAAAAACAAAACAAAATAAAAACAACTCTGGGATCCCTCTCTCAGTCACCCAATCTTTCAGCGGGTTTCCAGCAGGATCAAGGGACCACCCTTCCTTCATGATATGTAGCAGAGCAAGAAGTCTTTGTACTTTTACTGCACTTGTGGAAATAAGGTGTTGTGGCCCTTCATCCTGTGACAGAGAGAGAGAGAGAAGGGGAGAGAGAGAGAGAGGGGGGGGGGTGGGGGAGAGAATAAGGAGAGTGAATTCAGTGAGGCTGCAGCAAACATGCTCAGGGTTGCTGGCTCCTGGTTATCACACAGACTGACAGGCACAGCCAACAGCATGAGAAACAGACGGGGAGGAGAAAAAAAGAGGAGTGTGTCAATCAAAACCAGAAATAAGTGGGCTAGAGGTGGGGTGAGACATTTGTGTTTTAACCATATGGAACAGACATCTACACTGTGACAGCACTAATCCAAGGAAGGACTCGTTTAAACTGACTAAAACTCCCTGCATGAAAAAAACAACAAAAAAACAAAAACAGCTAAATGTTGCTTGAGATGTGATCTTATTGTTGATTACTGACAAATAAACTACCAAAAGAACAAGAAGGAAACATAAAGAAATCAAGACCAGTGTGTGTGTGTGTGTGTGTGAATGATTATGACTTAATTATGATGAAAACTAATGTTTGTCCAAGATGAAAAAATATGTACTTATTTCTGGAAAAAGCCTCTGATTAGGATCCCATGAAAAAGGAACAACCTAATATCTGCCCTGCCTTTGTGTTGACTTAAAATGCTGCCCTGTCACTAAATGTGTCCATGCTGGGGGGCTTTGGATATAAAAGATCTAGTTTACAGCCTATCATCCCCAATATGTTGTGAGCTGTGATTGTGGGTGAAGAAAGGCGATGAAATCACAGCAAATCACTCCCCGGGAGTGAACATGAAAGAGTCTGACTTTGTGACAGGAACACACGCCCAGACACTCTTTGTTCTACCTTTCCATCGCTGTAAATGAGCTTGTTACAAGTTCATAATAGATCTGCTTTTTAGACATGGGAGCAGAGAGAGCTAACTTATTTCTTATGTTTGCCAAAGCGAGCCCAGGCATTAACAGCATAAAGCAGTCCCGATTACAGATGCCCTCTTTTATAAGCCATTATTGATTCTCGCTGTATACATCTACCGCCGAGCAGAAGAAACACACAGTGGCTTCAAATATGTTTTTTGTCTAAGTAAACAGCTTCTTTCAAAACAGCTATTTCACCCTCCAGGTTTGTCAGATGATAAAGAATGTATTTCCTTTTTTCCCCCCAATCTTTTCTTCTTCTTTTTGAAAGTCACTGCCACCTACTTAGATGGCTCCATAAAAGACACCTGGCAGTTAAGAGGCATAGTTGATGCCAGAAAGACCTTAACCCTCCTGACTTGCCTGGCTCAACAACGCCTGACTTCATTGGATAAACTTGAGGGCGAGTCGCCTTCAGGACTACTGAAAGAATAGGGCAGAACGAGTTTGATGAAAACGACTAACTCTTATCAGGGTTTAGCCTGGAGGGATAGAAACTAAATTGTTTGCAAAGAAAGGACTCTGTCCACTGTGGACCTGTTGGCTGCCTTTTCTTTATACAGACCTTTATCTTGAATGCAAGCACCAAAAACACAAGACATAATTTATCTGGTGGCATAATTCTACTAGAAAAACAACAGGCAGCAGGTATTAATACTCATCCTAGGTATTTATATTTTGTTCCATATCTGCACCTTGTTCATGTGTACACTATGTGTCTGCAGCTCTGCTATGGTTTGCACCCTCATAAATAAATAAATGGGAAATGATTCCCATGTTAGGCAAACAAAACAATCTTGCAGATGTACTCCCTGTTCAGATGGAATCACGGGAGTGTCAACATTTGCCTGTGCTCTCTGCATGAACAGTGGGGATTTAATTGGCTACACAAACACGGGGTCATCTTGGACATCTCTCCGCTAAACAGCTGTCAATTTGTTTATTTAAAAAAAAATACTTTTATTGCAATCAAGTCATGATACAATACAAGCGCAAACTGTTCAGTATTTCCATGTAATTGCAATGTTGTTGTTGTTTTTTGTTTTAAAAAAAAAAAATATTTGAGGGGAGAAAATTCAGAGTTATATATAAAAAAAATAAAAATAAATCAAAGTCAAAGTTGCTGGAAAAAAAAAACACTGATGTGAATGTGAAGAAATAGAGAAATAGAAAATACAGTACATCCATACACATGAACCCCACAAGAGAAAGAAAGAAAAACATCACAAGGGCACACAGTACAATAGCACAAAGGGTTAAAGGCCACTTCCAATTATAATCAACCAATCAGTAAGCACGTCATTTACATTATGTACAGGTAGCCAAGAAAGGCATCATTTTACTGCACTCCACAAACTGCCAATATTCAATATACAGTATCTAAATATATATATATATATAAATATGTAAAGGAGGGCAGAATATAAAGATAGAGTTCAGAGATATCAATCAACGCCACGTCATGCAACGCAGTCACAGTCCCACCACATGACGTCATCCAAAAGAAAATGACACCATGGGTTCAACTTACAGCTGTGGGAACTTGGCCCCATGACAGGTGTGTGGGGGGAGATGTGGCTATAGCGGAGAAAGGCCACCTCACACTGTGGTTGTGCCAGGTTGGTGGGGGTGCAAAAGAAGGAAAGAAACAGTGGGATTTTCTTTTCCTTAAGTCAGAATTCAAAGCACCCTTTCCATATTTGTTCCACACTCTCACTTATTCCGCCTGACAAATCAAATGAGGTGATTATGGGAATTACTGTAAAAACTGAAAAGAAAGAGTTGAGAAGTAAAACAGAAATAACAGAACAAATAATCTTCAACACGGCACGAAAAAAAAGGGCATTTTCTCATGCCTCAATGTGGTGGTGAAATATTCTCAGGACAACATTTGCAGGTTAAAAAGTTGAATTGATGTTTTTATATTCACAAAGACAACTCTTAAGGCAGAAATGCATATTTCAGAAACTTGTCCTGTCTACAGTAATTGGATTTGCCTTGCATTGTTTGCTATGAGGGTGGCCGTACAGTGAGTGCTTCGGCTTTTTTGCATTAAGTTTATCTTTAAGACACAGAACGCAATTTCAGAGTAGCAAGGCTCCTGAGACCAGCCAAACAGAACGCTGTCTGATCATGTTTTTAATTCAAACTTCAAAGCGAAATCTGCAGTGTTATAGAGAAAAAAAGGGGGCCCTCTGAAGCTATCTACATATTGAATTTTTTACCCAAGGAACGCAAAAAAAAAAAAATCCTCATTCAAGTTGATAGTTCATAAAAGCTTTTCGTCGTTGTAATGTAGTTGAACTTAGACATTTGAAAAGTTACAGTTGAACTTGACTTGTTTCAGTCTTTTGCTCAAGAACTCAATATATTGTCAATTGCAATACAAGTTAATGAAAAGAAAGAAATTAGAAGTGGACCGGTCCAATTTTTTTTAAATTGGGGGTGTTGCAATATATATCAGTATTGACATATTGATTTTTAAAAATGAAATATTGATATTATGTTAATAACACACATATGATAATGGAAATAATCTAGTGCAGATGTCTGGTTGCCTTTTCATTCTTCATTCAGTGTAACTTTTCTTTTTGTACACTTTTGTACATATATGGCTAAAGACTCTTTCTTCACCTCCCTACACTTGTGTTTTGAATGTAATTCATTTGCCTAAAAAGAGACAAAACACACAATAAACAATGTTAAAGATTAATTTGACTGACATTTTTTTCAAATCCTCTAAAGCTATTGCGATAATGTTGTTATTATGACTTCTTTTGGCCACAATAATCGGGTAGTGACAATCTGATATCGTGACAGCTCCATTTCAAATACAACCTTTTTATATAAGTTGCCTTGAGATGGTGAAGAATCTACAAACCAGGAGCTGGCTTTTTTTTCTTTAATGTTTTCCTGATATTGCTCATGGTTTTGGTCCACTGGGTTTCCTTAACTCATAATAAAAGAATAACGAAAGAAAAACACAGAGATGGACCAAACCAGATCAGAGACAACGGAGGACACGAAAACAAGCACCCATGCACTCACAAAAGAAAAATGTGACAAAACATTATGGAAAATGTCTGTATTTGGAAACACTCTGAGTACATCTCAATGTCTGCCCTGTCATCCAGTGCTATTGCAGGATATTTTCCCTCATTGATGTGCTAAATCAACCCCCCCCCCCCCCCCTTTTCTCGGGGTGTCTCCTTTGAAAGCCTCTCTTCAATTAGCAGGACACAGCTCTATTCAAATGCTATCAGGCAAGGGATAAAAGGAGCATCTATCATTTGTATTGCACACCACCTTCCATTTATGGCTTTAAAAGAGTCCAATCTAAAAACAAACAAATGGTATGACCATGCTTTTATTTATGGAGAAATATAATCCAGGCTTATGTTATTGTAATGAAAAGTTGCCTAGCCAATTGGGCGAAGACAGCATGCATCTATATTATTTTACATTGGCAGCTGCACTTTGTAACAGATGGGTGATGATTTTTGGAAGGATGGTGCCACTTTAAGTGAAGCATCTTTGTATCATTTCGTATGAAACCTCTGACTGTTTAAGGGCAAAAACCAGGAAGTGTTGGCTGTTGGTCCTATCAGCTCAATTACACTAGGTGTCCATACATTTGCAATCTTTTTGGCTCCACTGTATGAGTCCATTCTTCATAAAAACTGCATCATTAAAACATTTTAATGACCCTAACCCGAGCAACAGACAAATGCGGGTATAGATCCCATCAATTCCATTAAGGATTAGCTTAGTTTTGGTAAGGTTATACATTGACTAAGGCCCCGTTCAGACCTGGTATTACAATCCGTCCTGAGTTATCTGATCACAAATGGACAGCTATAAGTAGAGGTGTGAACGCAGCCAAGATGCATTCAGGACGCATTTGAGATCTGATTGCGTAGACCACATTCAGAAGTAGTCTAGGCCACGTGGCCACATTCTTTCAACAGTGTTCTGGTTCACTGTAATGCGTGTTTGGGCTCTCTTACCTGCTCAGGTTACCAGCACGTTGCTCAGGTTCAACTGATTGAACTAATGACCGCGATATCCCCAGACTCCTCTTAAAAATTATGCAATTTTTAGAGTTGTATAGTGAGGAGAAACTTAGCAAACCTTGCGAAATGTTTACGACTATTTCTAAATCATCCGTGCCTTCTTATAAAGTCGGCATTAAATGCAGTAAATGAAGTTGTTGTTTTTTTTCCTTGTACAAAGTGATTGTCGCGGCATCACTGTACCAGCCTGTCTGCTGCTTCGTGCGTCTTACCTGCAAACATTTAGCAGCTGTTTGAACACACCGTTTCAACTGACTTAACCATTTACACTAAAATTATGAAAGAACACAGTATTTTATTGACAGTAAATGTGTCAAATATTACATTGTACAGTAAACAGTAACCAATACAGGCTGCTTCTTAAGCTTCTTCTTAAGTATGTGTTTATTTGTATATAGAGTGGAAAAATGAGATCTGAGTGGTCACTCCAGACCCCTGTGACGACACATGCTAATGACAGGTGTCAACTGACAGACTCAGAGCTGTCCACTTGTGATCGGATCACCCAGAAGTTTAGTATTAAATCAACTCTCTTGCTGTAGAAATGTAAAAACTGACTAAACACTTTTAATATAGTTTTGAACAATTTTCCCTAGAGGCTCAAAACACATTTCCAACATGAATGTTGATTTTACATTTTGTTAGATGGTAAAAATGCTATTTATGAACACTAAAAATGAAGCTCTATGCACTTCTATTTATCTATTTTATGCATGGTAAACCGCATTCAGTGCTGCTTTGCTGAGAGGTTGCCGTTAATTTAAATGAGACATGCACTCAATGAAGAACAAATGTCCTCATGATAAAATGTCCAGAACAGAATACGAATTGCAATTATAACACAATCCTATGCTGTGTTTTTGTTATTTTGCAAACAAAGAATGACAGAGTATGAAAAATGGACTATGACTGTTTTGGTCAAGAATAGATTAGTGAAGCATCACTTGAACTAACTAAATGGTGCTCACTGGTATTGGTGCTTGGTTCTCCACCATTATCCAAGCCTCTGCATTTTGTATCGCAAGTGGTTTTCCATGAAGCATCTTTTTGTTTATTTATTTTTTAACACAAACTTTTCTCTCAAACATCCTGCATTTACTCATCATGCTCATCATGAATTGATTATGTATTTTTGTCTCACCCCTCAGGGAATTTTGAGTATAGGTTCAACTAAGACACCCTTTAGATTCTGCTAAGCAGCTGACAGAAATCTAATGGTGAGCTATTTTAGGAGAGAAATTACTGCTATCTGGTTTTAAGACTTTATAGCTTAACAACTTTAATTGATTCTCACACCATCCTCAGTAGACAGGTTATTATTATTCACAGCTGGGTATTGATGATGTCATCAATTTGCCCTGAAGGATCTTGCAGGTACAAATTGCAAACCCAATTCCAAAAAAAGTTGGGACGCTCTGTACAACATAAATAAAACAGAATGTGATCATTTCCTAATCCTTTTTGACATTCAATTCAAATGAAAACAGTACAGAGACAATAAATAATGTTGTATCTCACCAACTTCACTGATTTTTTAAATATATGCTTTTTCTCAATTTTATGCCAGCAACACGTTTCAAACAAGTTGGGACAGGGGCAACAAAAGACTGGGAAAGTTGTGGAATGCTCCAAAACACCTGATTGGAACATTCCACAGGTAAAGAGGTTCATTAGTAACAGGTGATAGAATCATGATTGAGTATGAAAGGTGCATCCTCAAAAGGCTCAGTCCTTCACAAGCAAGGATGGGGAGAGGTTTACCACTTTGTGAAACAATGCATGGGCAAATAGTCCAACAGTTTAAGAACAAGAATGTTTCTCAACACGCAATACAGCCCATAATATCATCAAAAGATTCAAAGAATCTTGAGAAATCTCTGTACATAAGGAGCAAGGATGAAAACCAACATTGAATGATTGTGACATTCGATCCCTCAGGCGGGACTGCATTAAAAACTGACATAATTCTATGAAGGATATTACTGCATGGGCTCAGGAACACTTTCTAAAATCATTGTCAGTAAACACAGTTTGACGCAGCATCTACAAATGCAAGTTAAGACTCTACCATGTGAAGCACAAGCCATACATCAACAACATCCAGAAACGCCGCCGACTTCTCTGGACCCGAGCTCATCTGAGATGGACTGACGCAAACCAGAAAAGTGTCCTTTTGTCTGACGAGTCCACATTTCAAATAGTTTTTGGAAATCATGGATGTTGTGTCCTTCGGGCTAAAGAGGAAAAGGACCATCCAGATT
>JBBPCS010000130.1:5863268-5875925 GCA_037974645.1 Hollardia meadi
TCTTTTCCCTCCTCTGTAATTGTCTGCCCCGCCCTGATTAGTTTCACCTGTTCCTTGTTAACCTTCCCTTCCTTGTGAAGTCTCTGTGTTCCCCTTTGTCTCTGCCAGTTCGTTGTGTTACCGTGTGTGCCTCTGTGCCAGCATTCCCTGTGTTTCTTGTTTCTGTGTTTTTGGACCTTATTTATGTTATTGGATTCTTGGATTTTGCCTCTGCCCGTTTTTGGATTTGTTTGCCCTGGCTGGACTGATATTCATGGTTTTGACCCACGCTTGCTTTATGACCTGTAAGTTTGCCTATTACTAATAAAACAATAAAACAAACAACTGAACCTGCTTTGCCTGTGGCATCTGCATTTGGAACCAAACCCGAGTGTTTCTGGCGCAGACTGTGACATGAATACAACTCTTATTCATCCTACTTTGGTTTATTTTACAAATTGCAAATCTAAAGTATTATTTTTTAATTGCATCTATAATTTTCATCAAAACTAAAAAAAAAAAACAGAGTTGAGTTGAGATTAAGATTTGAATTTTAAGAATATTAAACATTTTTTATATAAGGGTTAAATTTAGGTGTGAGGCAAGTGCACTCTCAGTGTTATGGCATCCATGGGTGTGACTATACCTGGGTATGGACAGCAGAGGAGTCAGTAAGGTCGGTTGGCATCCTTTGGCCGCTTTAGCTGCACCTTCAGCCTCTTCATTCCTATCTGAAAGCCGTTCATGGCCTGGATAGCGGCTTGAGCACTGGACGGGTTATCAAAACTCACAAAGCCTGAGACAAGAACACAGAACGGGAGAGAGATGTAGGCAGAAACAAAATGTGAAAATGGAATAAAAGAATAACACATGAGGGGAGAAGAATAGGGAGAGATGAGAGAAAAAGGGAAGAAAAGAATGGAAAAATGGAAAGAGACAGGGAGAACAGACGGGCGAGATGAAAGAAAAAACAAAGGGAAAAGAAGACCCTTTTTAACAGTCAACAATGACACAACAATAGGTCTTTGTTTTCTCTTTTCAGCAGATTAATTAAAAACCTTTGACTTAAAAAGATTACATAAAATACCACAAAGGCTAATAACAGAGATATTAAAATCAAACGAAGAGGAGCTATTAGAAACTGTGACTTTAACTTGAACAGAGAACAAAAAAAACATGAAAAGGTGTTCGAAGATTAGAGCGAAAAAGGACTCTCATGTTGTGTGTGGATTTTGTGGAAGTGGTGCCTGTAAATGTTACCTGAGTGTTTGAGCCATACAAGAGTGGCATAGCAGCATGTGTGCGCGTGTGTATTTTCATGTACGTGTGTGACTGAGCATGTATCTGAGTAAGGTGTTAAGGGCATGGGGGTCGTGACGAGATGCTAGAAGCAAGGTGTGCAGGACGGAGGTGCCTGCTTCTGAGTTATCACCTGGGTGTCGGAGCGGAATGAGCCCACAGCTTTCCACAGCGGGACTCCTTGCCTGCTCTTATCAGACACCTCTGTGATTGACGGCCCGAATTTTCCGCCTGCCAGCTGATTTGATCACACTGCTATGGGTCCAATTTAATTTGGGGGGAGAGGGCAGACTTTTGTCAGTACGGGTGAGATAAGGCTGCTGCTTTTACAAACCCTTTAAACAAACTGAGCAGGGAAGGGCCTGTCAGTTGGCAGTGATCCCCCTCCCAATCACTATCTCTGCCTTTAACGAATCTCCATACCTCACATTTACATCCACATGCCAAAGAGTGATGCTAGGGGTCATAGTAGGGAAGAAGAGGACAAAGACTGCTGTGCAAACTGTTAAATGCTTGAATCCATGTACTTTAAAATAATGGAAAAGCAGAATGATATATTTAGCTGTTTTCTCAAGACAAAGTAACTGGCTGATGTTTCATATCTTTGATTCAGCGCTGAGTGTGCAGTGCTTTGCAACTCGATACCCGACTTGCTGCTAGTATTTGGGGTATGGCTCTCACCGCAGCCATCCATATCAGCAGAATGTCCGTACACATTGTAATGTTATGCATTTTTTATGAAAACACACACAAAATTACAAATATTATTGAGTGACAGTGGAGAAAACAAAAAATTGAGGACCAGGTTGAGCAGCTGAGAATGCTGCAGTACATTAGTGGCTCTAAAAAGTCTAGAGGTCAGGGCCTGGTTCAAATACCCTCAGAGGATTGAGAAAAACAAAAATCCTCTACGCTGCTATATGTATTATTTAACCCAATTTGAACAAGTTAGCCAACCTCCAGGAAATAACTTAATATGCACGGAGAATGGTCAAGCAAAGAAGTCGAGAGCAGATTGAGGAACAAAAGGCTCACAGAATAATATTGAGACAGGTGAGTACATCCACTGCTGTTTTCTTTAGCCTGGGTCATCCGTTTAATTGTTTGTTTTCTATTTTATTTATAATTGATAATGAGTGGTATGGACAGGCTGAAAAAATCAGCCCGTTCGCATCACCAGCTCGTCAGATATCGATGATTTTTCACAGCCCCTCGTATCTCATCCAAATGCACGAGGCACCCTTTGGCATATGGCAGAGATGCACAAGGGTTTAATGTACCTATAACGTAAAGCTGTGCACGTCGGTGTCAGACGACTTGAATAGACGATGTAGCATGAGAAAGTACCAAGAGGGGTGGAGGTTGGGGTCGAGCGGACGGTCACACACACACGACCTTCACCCAGGAGACCAGAGTTTGCGTCCTGTTTGAAACCAAATGTTACCAGTCTTTTCCTAATACTAACCATGTGGTTTTCGTGCCTAAATGTAACCAAAGTAACCTAGACCTGGTGCATCAGGATAAGAAGTCGCAGAGAGACACTAAAGGGAAGGCTTAGCGCACTGGCCGTCGACGCCAAAGGGTACCTTGTGTGTCTGGATAAGATGCGAGGGGCACATGACAAATTGTCGGTATCTGACGACCTGGGAGAACGCATTTAAAAAAAATCTGTTTATACAAATGGAGTTTATTGTAGGTGCTTGGTAGCATGATGCTCCACTAGTCTTCTTCCACAGTGAATGAAACATTCACATTGAATTTGTTCAATTAACGGTGGCATCATACCCACAGTAACGTTTACTGATGTACTTGTTAGTTTTATATAACATATAACATCTTTAGTCAAGTACTTTTACTGGTCCCTAAGTGAAATTTCTGTAATATAACAGTAATTTTTCTTGTGTATAATATTCTACAGCTCTTTTTACACCTTTGGTTTTAATACATTTTTATTCATTTATTTATTTTGATGATTATTTTGCTATTAGAAGAGTTGATTGGAGATGAGCTTCTTTCTTTTATAGAAAAGATATGATATATGATATATCTAAAACTAATACATTAACTGAGGATGGTGAATCTGTGCACAGTAAATATATGAATGTGCCGCTGAAACAAACATGCACAGAAAACTTTCTATCGACTTAAAAGTGGGAAAGAACTAAAAAAAACAAAAAAAAAACCAGCACAAAAGAACGGTATATCATGTTTCTAGGAGACCTTCAGGTAAATTACATCTCTTTGTGTATGTTTTTATATTGTATCTAAAAAGCAATGGGCTTCATATTTTAGGTGTTTGTACACTATGTGTCATTCTATTCTCTTCTATTTTCAAGCTAAATCCAGTTAATTCCACTTAACAAGTTAAGCTTTGATCACTTTTAAAAGTCAATACTGAGTGACTAAACGCAGAGGATTAAGACTAATGTTGTATCCATAGGGTCCCAGGTTGAATTAAACACAACCATAATGAATGTCAATCTGCTGTACACATGTGCCTTTTGTGGATTCAATAAAACATTACTCACTACTAAGACACACCTTGTTAATATTATGTCTCTTTATCTCTTTACTTTTTTTATACCACCTGCAAAAGTGTTTAATATCACACTGTGTCACATATTCATATCTGTTTTATCCCAGTGCAAATAAATTCACTAAACTAAGCAGATATCCGTCTGAATTGACAGTGATGCATCCCTTAAGAGTATACTCCAAATCCTACTCCAGAAATGCATCCTTTATAGGAACATGCTTTGAGTGCTCCTCCAGTGAACTTTTCATTATATTCAAATTTTCAAGCTTCTCTGTAAACACCCTCTCACAGTGATGTCTGATTATCTGCTCTCAAAATCCCAAAATGTAGTTCACCTGTGCTGCAGAGATACAAGGCCATGTGCACCCAGATGTTTCTGTTGAAACTCAACAGAATCACTCCGCTGTGGCAAGCATTTTGCCAGAAGTATTTCATTTAAACTTATTAATAATATTAACTAAATATTCAACATTCTGTGCCCACTCAAATACTGCAAAATGCTGCCTTTTAAAACATACTAGGTAAGTTAACTTTTACACCCACAAACTTGACATTTTTACAGAATGTAAGCTGTATTTAGATGGTAAATTTAAGGTAATTCTTTTAAGATTCTAATAAGAAAAAAAAAGAAAAGTTGGAGTATTTAAATTACAATATTCTAACCCTATTCAAGGAGAATGGGAAAAATTAAATATTGGTTAACAAAATGCTGAATACAGACTGGATAGATAGTATGTTAAAGAATAATTAAGTTTTTTTTTTAGTTTTTTTTTATCCTGTCCTATTTGAAAGCACACTGCTATAGAAATGTCTTCAGATAACAGTAAGGTCAGTGGCTTTCTGTTAGTTTGTATAAAAATGCTGCTTTTTGTTATCCAGCTTTAGATATTGTGAAAATTGAGTATATTTTCTTCACAGTCCAAATCCATCAGTCAATCCATCTATCCATTTTCTATATCTACGGATACGGATATGCACACACACACATGTCCGTGAATCTAGAGTGCCCATTAACCACATCATCAAGGCTGAACTGTTCCAAGTTCTTAGAGGCCTAATAACTTATCCCCGTTAATGCACAGCATCTTTTGCCTAATTTGTTAACGTCTTAGAAAGGAGCCCAGGGGCCTTGGCTATAAAAAGGAGAGAGAAATGAGTGAAACAAAAAAAAAAACAACCCACAAAAGAATTATGGGTTAAATTGCTGTTTTTCAGCCAAGATCTTAATTACTAGCCTTAGAAAATAAGCCGGTGAGACTGATGAGGTCACCGCCCCTTTGTTCTTCCCCCTTGTTGACTGACAGATAGTGATAGCGAGAGGCATATGTTTAGAGCAGAACACACAAAGGAAAGAGCGAGTGAGAGAGAGACGGCCCTGAGATGGACAGAATGAGACGGACGAGGGAGGAGAAAGCCTCATAGACATGCCATGTTGAAGAGAAACTGAAAGAAAGCCAATGCTGGGACTCTCTGTCTCTCTCTGCCTGCTTGTCTCCTGGGTGCTGCTGTCCAACTGAATCAACAGCAAGGCCCACACCAGTCTATTATTATCTCTTTAAGCCCATGGATTCCACCTGCACCGCCTCCACTCTGATGAACTGGTTTGCTTTGTGGGAGGCAAGAGAATAGGAGGGGAGGGGTGGCGGGATGCTGCTAGGTTGCCCGGCTGGAGGACTGGGAAAATGCTTCTCTCTTGGCAAAGGAGGAGAAAAGGGAAGATTAATACTGATTGTATTAGAAATAAGGTGATGAATAGATGGAGCATAGTGAGGAGCAAACGGCAATTGTGGAGAGATGTTTGGGTCAGTATCTGTATGAGGAATTCATGGTGGTTTTGGCTTGTGTGGTTTTAGGCGACTAGAGTGTTCTCACACCAGACTCCCACCCTTTCCATTGCCGAGCCCCACTATCCTTTTAGATATGCCTGTGTGATGTAGCCGGGGCGCGTGTGTGCTCTGCTAATTTCAATAGATTTTCTTTTTTTCTTACCCTCACCATCCATTTTTGACTCACCAAAACATTTGCTCTGATTAGTCGCTCGGTCCACAAAGACTTTGGCAGAGATGACGTTGCCAAAAGGCAGGAACATTTGCATGAGCTCTGCATCTCCGAACTCCTGGGGGAGGTGATAAATAAACAGGTTGCAACCTTCTGGCCCTGCCGATGAGAGAAAGACAACAGGAGGGTTACATGGGAGCACAAACAGGCGATGCCCAGTGAGAGAGGGACTGACCATAATCTCACCGAAAAACGACTCAATAAAGCAATCAAGACAATAATCCAAGGAATGCAAGAGCCATGTAAACACACAATTTTGATTATGTCACCTATGGTACCTAGTTATTGCTGCACGTGTGAAGACGACATGACTTAATTTCCTTTTTCAAGTGTTATAAGCTCTTTTTGTGGTTTCCATTTGAATCCGCCCAAGAACCTCATTTCACAGCATAACTGTGTGGACAGGTGGAATGTAATAAATTATACATGTTAAATCTGACTATTGCCTCAGAAAATGTGCTGGCAACAGTAGCACACATGTAAGCAGCCACTGAGAAGTAAATGAGAAAAAAAACAGCCGAGGATAAAAACAGACAACAAGCGGAAGACAAAACAAAGAGGAATTGACGGAAAGAGAAGGAATAAGAGGGTTATATTGAGAAAGAGAAACTCTGAGACAGAGTAAGAGAGACTGGAGGCAGAGCATAAACCAAGTCTTTGTCCCAATTACTGTGACAGTAGGACTGTCTTCCAATCTCTCTCCTTCCCTCCACAGTCATCCACCCAGCTGCCACTATATTGTACAGGCCAATCTGGATAAAGCGAGAGAGAGAGAGAGAGAGAGAGAGAGAGAGAGAGAGAGAGAGAGAGAGAGAGAGAGAGAGAGAGAGAGAGAGAGAGCAAACCATGAACAGAGAGAGGGAAAGAAAGATGTGATGGACTCGTGGACAGTATGCTTGCAGCTGGCTTCCTGGCTGGCATTCTCTCCTGTCTCATTGCTCAGGGTGATAGCATGACGAGATGAGACTGTGGCTGGTAAGAAGGCTGATAAGAGGGCTGCAGTGGTGGCTGGCTGTATGCTGCTATGCCTCGGCAAGATAGTGGACACACACACACACACACAGGTTGGCATAGTGGGGATTTTTTTTAACAGTTAAGAGCTGAATTTCAGTTCTGTCTGTTTAGGTTTAAGTGTGTTAGAGAATTCATGCTTTGAAAAGAAGTGGTTTGTTTGAGGCAAGGAAATGTCTCCAACTGCTGTGTGTAAAGACGGTTTATAGGTTGGGTTTGCGGCACACTTGTTTACTATGACTTACAAACATTGTCATACAGTCATTCTGCTTGTAGATTGCTTGCACTTTTAACCAAAAAAGAATTCTGACTCCTAATGTACACCAATCATCACCGCAAGTATACATCTTCATCATATTTGTTATTTCAGTAGGAACGTACAGTTAAACATATGCCACGGACTAGGCAAAAGACACGTTTAACTGATAATTGCTTGTATTAGAAAAAAGAGGTTTTGTGTTATATGTTTATAAGGTAGTCAGAGAATACTGTATATGTTGCAATGAAGACTTTACTTTACTTAACTGACGACCTGTTGCAAAAAGGCCACCAAAAGTAAATATTTTTTTATTGTATGGTGTTAATATTGTGTATCTAATGTTGTTGTCCACAGTAGCAATGTGCTAAGATGCAAAGTGCAAAATGGCAATGAATGCTGCATGACTTGTATGGACTTCATTCACATATGCAGAATTTGCAGAATTTGTTAGTATTTATTTTGGAAATGGGTGATCAAAGCCTGTTTGCAGTTCTTGGGGCGTACTGCTGCATATATAAAGCTTTTTGTGGCTCCAAAAGGAGCTGAGTGAAATCTGGCAAATTGTCTCAAGTGATGTCACTCAAGTCCTCAAGTTTGAAAATGAAAAGTATCTTGGTGCGGAGATTTAGATAGAAACGAGCTCACCAAACCTTTGTAGCCCGCTCCTCATGTGTGCTTAATGCTAGTGACTCAAAGCTACATTAGCCTTATAAGCATAATACACCTCAATCACCAACTGAACTGTCACTGTAGTTAGAGTTGCATTGTGGGTATTGTAGGCACCAGGGTTTGACAAAGAAGAAGACTGTAGAATAAATTATAATTATCGCCTCACAGTTGTATGCCTCCCTGCACCAGTCAAGTTGCAGTTTACGTCCATGTATGTCCAGACTTGTACAATATATGCAGATAGAGAGCTTCATCACATGGTGCAAAGACAATCACCTGAAGCTCATGTTTGACTACACTGCATCAAATATGGATGTTGTTGCAAAGAAGCTCCGAATTCTAAAATGTGATGCCTCACACACATGTTCAACCCGATCTATAGAATCTGCACAGTTTCAAGGAGGGCACCCAAGGTTAGTGTCACCAATTCAGTATCTGGCCAAATGTGAAATACGGTCACAATCTCCCCTTCTGTTCCCAAGTTATGGTGTTTTAGCAGACCATTATGATGTCACAGTGAAGTTTACTTTTAACCTTTTGGATATACAATCATTTAATTGTTATAATATTAGACATTTGTGTGAAAGTTTGTTATAATTATCATATTAATTGTTAAGTTATGACTAAAAGTTTGTTTAATAGGTCACAGTGACCTTGACCTTTGACCACTGACCATCAAAATTCAATTAGTTCATCTTTGAGTCCAAGTGAATGATTGTGGCAAATTTGAAGGAATTCCCTCAAGGTGTTCCTGATACCGATTCACAAAAATGGGACGGACAGTTGGACGGATAGACAAGGCAAAAGCATTATGCCTCGGGCCACCGCTATCACCAGCACAGAGGCATAACAAGTCAATATCCCTGGTTCTGCTACACCTAGGACCACCCTGACATGATTCAGCTTACAGTCGGCAATGATGCATCAAATTCAGTTAGTTTGTAGCGCTCATTAAAAGTTGAGGCATTTTTAGTTTATCCACATGCATTTGACAGCACTGCATTACTTTGGGCATAACATAATGATATTTTCTCTGTCAGTATGTGTTGCTGTACAATACTGAAATGTAACACATACTGAAGCTGTGCTATACCTAAGATGCTCATCTGCAATGAATAAGACACATTTTCAAAAAGAACAGGGAATATTTATCTGGTTAAAATCATATTTTGGAATTTATTTATTTATTTTTTTTGGGGGGGGGGTATCTTTTTTCACAGATTAAGAGAATGTATTGTTGAAATTGCTAGCTTTCAGAGGGAGGTTGAAGCTGAGGCTTGACTGTGCCTGTTTATTCAGGTTTAGGTGTCTCTTGTTAAATGGCAGGGCGGCAGACTGTGGCAGTGGACTGAGACAGGCTGGGAAAGCAGCCAAAACCCAGAGGAGGCCAGAACTCAGACAGGCCACTGGCTCAACCAAGAATAGCTCTCTGTGTTTGTGTGTGTCTGAGTGTGTATGCATTACCATGGCTTATATTCTTGCTAATGATTAAAATGTTACAAGGTAGCAGTAAGAGTAGGGATGTCCTTAACAAAATGTTTGTTTTTCGTATGGTTTGAAATCATGCCTGCATGTAAAGCAAACAATCTGCTGGCATATGTGAGGTTAACTTTGCGTCTATCTCTATTTTATCCATACAGCGCTGCACTGTGACCCTGGCATGCACTTACACTACTACTGAAAAAAAATGCAAACATAACTTTTTTTCCAGGCAATCTTGGAAACACACAGTTTCAGAATTCCTATATTGAATATTCATGCCACTCTACGCTGTCTCATACAATCATATAGATGAATAATTGAGACTGACGAGTGGCGTCAAAAAGAGTGATTTACCATCACAGTATATCCTATGCTTTATTACATCTGATGCTGTGGCATAAGAAAGAACACTACCCTAGGAATGGTAATAAATGATTATGCATGCAGCTAATTAATCTGATGAATATTTATAACCACTTAAACACATTGTAATGGACTGATTAAGCAGTCCAACGCTGCGAGTTTGAATTAGTGCAGTTTTTGAATAATGACAGAGTAACTTTCCATCTCACTGCTAATGTTCTTCTCTTTAAATGGGGAGCCTTTTTCTCACATTTTCCCCAGCCAGCTTTTTCCCTCCCTCGCTAATTCAAAGCAGCACAGCTACATTAGAATGGAACATGGCAATTATCACCTTTTATCTTGGGTGGGCGCGCTTGCTCGCTCTTACCTTCCCTCTGTTGCTGGGGAATGATGGTTGGTTGCTGGGGGAACGCTTGGCTGATTGGCGCATAGGCGGCAGGGTAGGCTGCTGTTGCAAAGGGAGAACCACAGTGGAATTTTTCATACATTTTCATATTTGACACAACAAAACTCAAATCATTATTCCATTGTTCACTTTTGTCCTCTACACATTGCATAAATAAACTGCATTATGAGTGGGAGCCTGCACTCATTTGGCTGTGGATCACTACACAAAGAGTATGGTAAAAGGGGAGTGGAGTGCGGTTCAACTAAGCAGGCACACAAAGAAAAAGAGGGAAACTTACAATGTGTTAATGAGAGCTGATGTCAGGCAGAATGCAGTGGTTATGAGAGGTCTATGTCATCTCTCATGTAGGAGGCCATGGCAGGTTCAGATCCTCAGCTCTCAGTGTACTTTTGGAATTAAGTTTTTTTTTGTGTGGGTGTATAATCGAGTCAACTGTAAATCCCTTTGCAATCCTAATGCAAAGTAGCCTAATCCAGGAGGAAATTGGCTGGTCTGGCTATCTCTACCTGTCAAAGTGTCTACTGATGTGACAAACAGAAAGGGAGAGGGGGAGAGGGAAAGGGAAAGGGACAGATGGAGGAAGTGAGAGAGCAGAGGAGATAGGAGAGACAGATCACCTGCGTAGTGTTGGACGCCAGCATAAGCCTGTTGGAGAGGGTCGGTCACTGTTGGACTCTGTGCTGCAGAGAGACGGAAGGAGAGACGGGGAGGGGGGGGGGGTGAAAACGGGAAAAAAAATGAAAATGAAAATAAAGAGAGGACAGAGAATGGTCAAGACAGATACAGAGACATAGAGAGGGTTTTAAAGAGCAAGACAGAAATTGGCTTCGCTGTCGAGAACCATCAGGGGGTAAGATCACACAGGGAGTGGGAGAAATTTGGGTTGTCATTTCTCAGTTGTTCAGAATGCCTGTTCACCCCAGATGTTTGCATTAAATATTAACAACATGCCAAACAAACCACTTTGTAGTTCATTACAATTGCAGCTGCCTTTGCATAATGCAGGAACAGGGAGTGAGTGTCTGTCAATTCTTCAGGAATCAGTCCCAGACAACATTAAGAAGCTGGGGACGGGTTGAGACACATCAAATTAACCATAATGGACTGATGGATGAACTGATGGATTCATCATGATACTAGGGCTGGCTGCTCAGAAATCTGCCAAAGACACTGTTGATTGACCCTCAAGCCTTAAACGTGTCAGTTCAGATCAGAGAAAGATGTAATGAGAGTGTGAATTTAGGTGTCTTGTCAGCGTTCAAACGGCTCCATGTGAAATAATTCAATATGTCACTACTGTCATGCTGAACGTGCATGGTGGCAATTAGGTGATGTTCTTTTACAGATCAAAAGCACCTAATTGTAAGCATGAATGTCAGCAACAGTCTCATGAGAGTAGATGTTTTATCTCATTTTCTGATTTTATGTTAACCTTGATTGGCTCACCTGGGTAAGGGTGAATACCGTTGGTGTAAATGGGCTCAGAGGTGGGCTGCCCATTGCTTTGAGGTGGAAGTGCACTGAATCCGTTGACCCCAATAGGGGCGGCTATGCTGGGCACGGCTGTGGCAGAGATGCCCGGGGGTGTGCTGGTGCCTGCAAATAGATACAAATACACATAAAGTCATTATGGAAACAGCAGGATTCATGCTTCACATGCTAAACACTCAAAAATAGAGGTACAGGAGAAATATATTTTAGTATGCTCTCAGACATAATGGGCCCTCATGAGCACAAATACATACACTTTGACCCACCATGAAGTGTTCTTTGTTACAAATTGGTACCAATTCAGTCTGAACTAAAGGTACAGTTAAGGTAGCACACTGATTAAGGTGTAAGGGTGGTGCAGGGGAAAAAGCACTCATCCATCACTGTAATAGAACATAATAACGGTAGCACTCTTAATATATATTTATACAGAATAGTAGTGGTACGAAACTGACTTTCAAGAAAAGGTACCATAATGTTCAGTAGTATATTGGACACAGGAGCCTGTGATATTCCCCATCTGTCACCTTGTCCATGACCTTTTGTGCTGATGGATTTTTATTATTTTTCTAATCCAGGTGAAGGACATTTAAGTCATGTAGGATTATTTTTGATACGTTGTATATGTAGGACTTTGTGGATTACAAATGCCAGGTAGAGCGTCAAGCCACTTTATTTAATACATTTGCAATGACCCTGCCTTCAGGCAGCCTGCCTACTTAGTGTCGAGCCATCAAAGCTACTCGTGACAATGGCCAAAAAGATAGTTCAGACTGGGGTCCAGGATTATCTCACACAAATCTTTGCTCTTATATTGTATAAGCCAAGGACTCTGCATCCAAAGTCATCAAATTGGCTGTGTTCCCAGAAAACACACACTGTCACAGAGACATAGAGGGAGAGAGCAACAGAAAGAGAGAGATAATGAGAAAGAGAGAAATAATGAGAGAGAGAGAGAGAGAGAGAGAGAGAGAGAGAGAGAGAGAGAGAGAGAGAGATAGAGAGAGAGACAATAATGTGGCTGCCAATGAGTGTAAAGGAATACTCTACATCTTCTCCAATCATGCCTCACTCAATATAAGACTCTGCTTCTGTTAATTC
>JBBPCS010000130.1:5895236-5908426 GCA_037974645.1 Hollardia meadi
TATATATATATAATTTTTTTTCATGATTCTATCACTTATTGCCTGCTGGCAGTAGTCATGGAAGCTTGGTAGTAGTAAGTGTTCAAAAAGCATGGACAGCTGCATCCAACGATAAAAGATGCCTGCTAGGCCGCTGGGTGCATTTCAAATGCAGAGTAATGTTCCAGGCAGCACAACAGAGAAGTTGTGCTTCTTATGGTCTCATTAGAAGAGCCTGATGCTGGTGCGCTGCTGCCTGGGAGGCCTGCCACCAGAAATGCTCACACATGTAGGCGTACAGACTGGGTGTAGAAAATGTTAGGAACTGGTTCCCAACAGTTTGACTTTTCATCATCTACTGTATGTTCCAGTTGTGTAAAGGCAGGAGTCTGTTTGAAATCAAAAGGTGCCATTTGCTTTCAGAAATACATTTTTTAGATAATGAGTATTACACAATTGCACAGCATGGAGAGAAAAAAATAGTCCTTTGCCACAGATGCTCTTTTGTTATTGTTATGTTTAAATCTGGAGTTAATAGTACTCTGGCCAAAATAGTTTCAAAAACTTTCCCTTCCTCAAATATCTTCAGGGGATAATTTACCTGCTACAAGCCTTATTTAGTCACAAAGACGTTACCTCCAAGCCACTTTTTATAAATATGTTCATAGATTATTCATTATTTTGATGAAATTGATTTAAAATTCATTAGACAAGCAATCACTGAATCACTGAAGGCAATGGTATTTAATCATTATGAAAACAAAAAAATTAATTGGGTAATTATTAATGAAAGAATGTTAGTTGCAGTTTTACTGTAAAAAGAAATGAACTGATGAAAATTAAGTGCCGCTAATAGTACTTTTACATAAAAAGGTACTTCAGAAAAAGAAGAAATTGCTATATTTTGACAAACTGGATTTCCCCTTAGGGATCAATAAATTGTTAGATTTATATTTAAAATTAGTGCTGGATCAGGCATATCAAAGACCAAAAGTAAAAGAATAAAATTTTGTGATCATAAAACGTGTCAGATAAAGAATTGTATTTGCTGCTAATTTAGGATTATGAGAAGTTTTTTTGTTTTTTTTTTGTTTTTGTGTTACAAAAGTAACAGAGAGGGGTTGTCATTGTGTTTGCCAATTTTTGTTCATGTTTCATAGTGACTGGGAGACAATTAGTGAGTTGGAATCAACAGCTTTCAGAATCAAAAATGGAAACATACAAACAAATTGAAGCATTTTAAATGTCACATTGTATAACCACAAGTCAGAATTAGAAATACTGTATACCTTCAATCTTTTTTTTTTCTTTTTGCATGGGAATTGGCCCATAGGGAGAATACCCAGTCATCTGATCAATGATTTCAGCCAGTACAGTATTTCATAGTAATGTTTAAGCTTTACGAATTGCTTAGACTTATATAATAATTTGTGCCTATATTAACAAAGTCTGAATAGAAAGTGGGACAAAGGTTCAAGATAGTTTTATACTTATAGCAATGTATTCTGGGAAGCAACTCAGGATCGCTCAGGACAATGTTAGCAGGTGCACCAGGGAGGTTGCCACATCTGGTTTACCTGGGCAGCTGGGTTTGCTAACATTTTTACGTTCTTTCAGTATTTTGAATGTTACAAATATTAACTGTTAGCATTAACTTTTTAAGCTTACTTAACATATGAGCTTCTGAGCAGGAACCAATCACCCGTAAATTAAAAAATCTGCAGAGTGGGATGTAAATTTTCGCCAGAATCAGCAGTATGGGCAACTCTTTTAAATTGTGGGGAATCATTTGATTTAATATTAATAATAACAAATGTTTCTTGATGGAAAATTAAGTACAGTATTTATGTGGGATAATGAATAATGTCATATTTATGCACCCATTCAACTATTTTCCTGGGTGAAAATGTGTATACAATAGTTTTCCTGTTTTAGTACAGCAACAGTACTGTGTTGTATTGCAACTTGTTAGCATTCAAACTTCATGAGTGTCAACAATCACAGTTCAAGTGCAGTTTTGGCATTAATATAGAAAGTGTAGCAGATGTGGTAGGGTAATTATAAAATGACCTGCACGTGCCTCTGTGATATGTATATGTTCAGCTGCATTTCTCAACACCCACAAGCATTCTCTCTACCTTTATGAGACACCGTCATGTACTTATAACATCCATTCTACTTGTAACTCATGTTTAGTTAGTTATACCCAGCTTACTGGAGTAATTAGATCCCTTTCCAGTGACATGGATGTGCAACCACACACTGAACATTTCTGCTGCTGATCCCAATCTGTATGCAAGTGGATTATCCAGTATAGTGAGGTGGTAAATGGAATAATCAGAGGAGAACAAACATTGAAATTGTCAGTGTATCACTCACGATGAGAGGATGCAGGCTTAGTGTTTGTAAATGCATTACTTATACCTCTAGAGCTGTCACATCCATTTACCCCAGGGAGTGGGAGGGAAGCTTTAAACCCTCTGGTATGCATCCTTAAAAACCAATACACAACAATTAAGGAAACCCGCAAGAAATTGTCTTTGGCGGCTTCTGTCCAAATATGTTAACTCCATATTTTTCTCCATACTAAAAATATCTATTTGTACGGCCCAATCATGGAGCTCTGCAACAGAGTATATTAAATCAATGCCTTAAACCTTTAATTAATACCCTGCATTGGTCACTGTTGGAAATCCCTGAATTATTTTGTCCATACATATGTCCCCATGTCTCTGTGTGTATTTCTCAGCACATGCATATCAACCGCTGCCAGGGTTCTTCTTGACTTTTCAGAGTTTTGCACAATTCTGTCCAGAGGCACAGGGGGATCTTTTGGCTTCATTTGCATGTAAAGTGGAGCGTGCTCTTATGTGGGCGTGAGGTGCCTCCAGACAGCCCATCCCCTGTGGCCTGCCAAACTGAGCCAGCCAGAAGCCCTCACTCTTTCCTACCTGCTGGGGTTGGGCATGACAGCACAGTGCGCCACATCTTAAGGTCCTGTCAATCTTTTCACTGCCCGACTGGGGTCAACCTTCTGAAGAGCAGCAGGTTGGCAAGGACAAACACGGCCCATGCACAAAGACTCCCCTCAGCCAGACAGACAGACGAAAGGCATGGACAAGATATTAAAAAGGCTCACACAGGGCTGCTGAGTATCATATGCAGGGATCGCACTGCTCCTGCCACTGTATAAGTGTTCTATAAAACAAAAGTATAGGGAGCTACTAAACAAGTAGGGTAAAGAGACTGTGTGTAGACAAATTCTCTGAGATTGGCACTTTGTGAAAAAGACGATGTTGATGGAGGTTGCTGGGCATTTCGGGAGATTGTTGAAACCATCTTATCAGAGTTAATAAAAGAAGAGGGTGTTGCTGGCTGACCCATCATCTCTCTTCTCATCAGTGTGGTCTCCAGTCTCACAGCAGTGGCTACAGGAGTGGGACCTAGCTCCAAGATTGTGTTTAGATAATGGCCATCTCCAATCATAGATAATCTGGCCTCATCTTTTCTTCACACAGACACAGCGGCAGACAAGGTCAGGGGGAAAAAGATTCCTGGCGAGACGAGGAGGAGATAGGGACGAGGCGGCTCTGAGATGATTTACTACTGAGATTCACTCAGCTGCCTCCATCACCCTCCGTTAACTTTCTCATCCTGTCGTCTCTTCCCTTCTCGCTCTTTTTGTCTTCCATCTCTCGCTCTCTCGCATTCCTCCATAGGCCTTGTACTGAATCTCCACCTCTCTCTGTCTATCACTCGCTTCATCTCTCCCTTTGCAGTGCACTACCAATGAGACAAAAAGAGGTACGAAGAGAAAGAAAGGAGAGCGAGCAAGAAATCTACTTTTCCTCATTCCTGCCCCTTTTCGGTTGAAGAAAATTGCTTGGGTTTCAAGTGGAGATATAGTAGTGCCTCTGTTCCTGTACTGACCACAGAGCTAGTGTGCAAAAGACCCATGCCTCGTTTTTGTCTCAGTATCTCTGAGTTGAAATCATTGTTTCATAGAATTGGGTGGAAAACGTGGTGTTAGGCACATCAAAAAAAAAAAAAAAGAAACGTGGACGAAGGGAAAGAGGTTGGCTGACTCAAGGAACAGAAATAGATTTAATGGCTGTAAAGCTCCCCTCCCATGCTCCATTCTCTCTTGATAATCCGAGGAAAAAAATAAAATAAGACATGACTCATTGTAATAGACAGCCAGAGAATCATCTCTGTGATCCACAATGGCAGCTATGCAGCAGAATTGTGCGGCGCCAGGCCCCAGTCATTCTCTGAGCTCTGGTTTTACTTCTCCTCCTGACATCCCCAGAGAGAGGACGTCTCTCAGGGACACCATGAACAAAAGAGGGGCTACTAACGTCTAGAAATGGAGTAATGTGCCCTGATGCCTGCACAGGCACGTAATCGAGACCCCTGCACAGGTTCCCATGACAGATAATTGCTGATGTCTTGGTAGTGATAAATGTGACTTCATTCTAGGGGTGCAAATGTCCCGGTTCAGCCCTGGGTTTGACAGTCTAGAGGCCCCACTGGGATTGGTGTACCTGACTGGTCTTCAGCCTTCCAAAGATGAATCCCTTGCTACTTTCTCTCTCTTAGTCAGCCCTTGTTGGGCTGTCTATTTTCCTTTAACCACAGGCCTTCATAGTAAATCTCATTTCATTGTCAGCCGCGACTGTGGTTTACTTCCCTGGCCTGTCTGCTGACTTCCTGTTGCCATTAATGCTCAATATCTCTGTTGGGGCCTGTCTGCTTGGTCTTAATTCATTCTGTGCTGTGTCCTATCCTGTCCTCCCATATAGAAAGTTCATCTGACAGACTAGCAAGGGCTTTGCCAGACGAAGAGCCCTCTGTATTTCATTCACACTGGCTGTTCATCTCCCTTCTCTTCCTGCTGAAAAAGGGTAGTAATTGATATTGGGACCCATCCATCCTCCCCTCTTAAGCCCCAAGATCCAATTTATCTTGGTGAGAATGCAGATTGGCTCTCGCCCAGGCCTTGTCGGTCAGACTTTGCCTGTTTTTAGATGGCCGTTAATTAAAGTGCCGCCATGACAAAAATAAGATCTACATGGGGGTGTGTGTGGCAATAGAAATGGGCCATCTGACTCACACTTGACCACATAAATCAGCAGAGTGGCTCAGTCTAATCTGACCTAGGCAGTCTAAATCACCACTCCGAAACACAAGCACAGGGCAGACACAGACTGGTCCAATTAGATCCAATTCCACCCATGTAAATCTTTAACTTGCTTAATCTGCATTAACATCATTGATGTTAGTCATAAATGGCTTCAGAATGATCTCGTCAATCACTATGTCAGTCAGACTAGAGATGGAGGAAAGAGGCTGTGCAAGAGAATCGGTACAATGTCAAAGCAAAATTGCACATTTGAATGCTTTAAACTCTCTCACAGATAAAAAACGATACTGTGCATACCAAAAAGAGTTTCCAAACTCCTTAAATCATGGTATGTTCCACTTTAAGAGACTTATACTGTCTCTTCATTCAGTGTAGACCTGGGGCCTCATTTATTAAATATTCTTATATTTATACTTTAACCAAGTCTTAATACGGTGGATTCTATGAATTCTATCTGATTCATATAAGACGCAGAGCATAAAAAAACTGGCTTTATCAGGTTCTGAGAACCCCATTTGTAACTTAGGCACCTGCGATCTATAAATCTCAAATCAACTTAAATTCACGGCACCTGCCTTGCAATTTCCTCTTATATAACACCAGCACTCATTAACAATGATGGTTTAGTCAGGAATATCCATGGACCAAAAGAGGAAATAAAACTTTGGAAGACAAGATCATGGGAATGGTAGCGGAGATTGAAGCCAGGTATGTACTAAATAGTAGGTTGACAATCAAAGCTAATTATGCAGCTTGGGAGTGTGCGTGGGTTAAGTTGCTTTAGAATTCAATATGAAAAACGTAAGTAATGCAGTGTGTATGAGTACAGTAATGACTGTAGGTCTACTAATTCCTCACACCTTGTCAATGTAAGGTTTTATAAATAACTGCTTACACATGTTTTTCTGCTTAAGTCCTATTTAAGATCAAAACTAGGTCCTTTCTATAAATGAGGCCTCTGGGGTGTAGGGCTGTGCGATACAACCAAAATCTCATACCCCAATAGAAGTCATTTCATATCCAGATTATGATACATATCGCCATATAGCACATTTTCTGTAAATTCAGTGAATAAATAAGTTGTGTAAAATAACAACATGGAAAGGTCTATTTCTTATTTTTAATCATATCCTCAACAAATACGTACTTACTTCTATATGATTATGTTCTCCTTTTATTTAGATCTTGTGAAAATTTTCAATTAAGCATGTAATAAAATATTAATATATACAAAAATACACACTCATAAACTCTGTCCAAACTGGTTGACATGAATCTAGTGGTAAAAGAGGTTAGTGGTGTTTGAGTCTGTTTCCCACAGAATGACAGTATAACCATAAAAGCCACCTACACATCTCTGGTTTGTGACTGCACACACATCGACTTGCCCCGCCTCGCATCTTTCTGTTTCTCTCTCTCTTTCTCTCTTGACATTTTTCATCAGCAGGATGTTTTATAAAGTCACCCAAAAAACACATTTTTTTTCACCCGTGATTCCGTTTTCACAACAGCAGGTGAGCCACGTGTGGAGGAGGCTTGTTAATGACATAGCCGATCGCAACCAGGTGCACTTACAAGCTTTTTCAAAACAACGGCATAATTAGGCCCACATTAAACAGGAGAGGTCGCATCACAATCACCATATTTGTCTCATTTTGTCTTGAATGTCATTAAAGGGTTGACGTCGCTGAGAGCTACTTCCAGTCTCTCCCTCCGTGTTGCTTGCCACAATACGATTTGTGATAGAATGAAATAAACGAGAGAGCACAATATGAAACAATGTTTTTCTATTGTCAAATGATAGATATTGTCATATTGCACAGCCCTACTGGGTTGTTTCTTTAAATTTGTGTGCCTCTCTGTGTATTTCTAGAGTGTTTTCCACTGGCTCATATCTGTAAGCAGAATTTACTATCACCTATCACTTTATGGAGATCAATGATTGAATATCCTTTTCTCTGTCTCTCTCTCTCTCTCTCTCTCTCTCTCTCTCTCTCTCTCTCTCTCTCTCTCTCGACTTTGAACCACCACCAGTGACTGTGAACCTGAGACAGCCCCTCTGCTGGCACAGATGGAAAGTCAATAGAAGCAAGTGACCTATATTACGGGCTACTCGACCAACTCTCAGTGTGTCTCAAGTGAGAACAGAATATTAAGGATTGCGTGTGTGCTGTTCCAGTGTATTTGTGTGTTTGTGTGTGTGTGTTTTTTAAGGGGTGTGTACAATGGAGACCAGGAGAAGGTTAATTACCTCCTCGTCCTTCGCTGTCGGCTGGCTTCACCTGGATGGGCCGGTTCATCTGGAAAGAGAGAAAGAAATGGAGGGAAAAAAGAGAGAAGGGCGAGAAGGGAAATCCCAGGTTAGCATGAAATGATAGGAGCAACTGCTACAATATGTGAAGTAAGAAGAGAGCAAGTGAAATGTGGCAGTGTTCCTGACTTTAATGTCTTGAGTTTGTACTGCCCTGTGAGCTAAATGCAAAAATCAAACAGTGACGGTGCCGTAAAAGAGATAAATCTGTGCAGTGCTCCATGCCAGAGTGTTTAATTAATCCAGGGCACTGCCTCTAGAGATGCCTGAATTCCCCTCACAGTTCAGCAGAATTAGCACTTTTCAATGACGGAGCCACACTGGGTGTCAGATGGCACTTGGAGATTAATGCCATTACATCAGCCACTCCCAGCCCCACAGGGAGAGGTCCTTTCAGGCTGGCCCTTGCTCTTCCTGTCCCCTCATGGCTCCAGACTCCCAGTCACCAGCTATATCGTTCTCATCCCTGACCCTCAGCAATCTCTCTTCCTCTGCCTCCATCCCTCCCTCCTCTCTTTCACCTCTCTGCCCAGAAGCCCTTTTTGCAACTCACAACCAATATGCCACTGGTCTGGAAAGCCAATGCTACCCTGCTCCATCCTCCTCCTCCTCCTGGAAGCTATTGAGAGCCACCGAACAGTGAAGCTGTGAAACAGCTTGTGAAAGGTTAACAGTAGGGAATCGATAAACAACCTTTGAGGATCAATTCTATGGTGAGGTGAAAGCGAAACGTCGCCAACCTAACATAAAAAAAAAAAAAACTTTTAAAAACTGCCTGCCACGTATAAAAGCTCCCCTGTTCTTTTTGCTCTCCTGTCTATGGTTTCAGTTGTGAAAAATGTGAAAACAGAAAAACATCTCGTGCATTCTCTGAAACGGGAATAATATACCTTCTTTCCTCTGTGAAACAGTGTGAAGAAACAACCTCGAAGACCCTTGCTTATAGAGGCTTCCCACGCATTTCATATTTGGCATTGTGTTATATACTATATGTGGCATGGTGTTTTTCTGGCTTCGGTCAGCAGTGGGCCTATCTTTCTAACTAGGCCATGTAGACAGGTCCATCATGTGAGTGCCAGTGAATGGCACACAGTACTGCCCCCTCAGATCAGTCAGCTAGTGGAGCCCAGTGGGTGTTGGGCCCTCAGGCAGCGCAACACTTGACAGCAGTTGACCACAGCCAAATATAGACCTAAGACCGCTGAACATGTATAGACAAGTGTATACATGGTGACACCCTGGGGATGTAATGTACTCGTCTAGCAATATGCTGTGACACTGGAACAAAGCTTAGAGCGATGACAGACGATCACAAAGACAAGCGGGTGAAGCCATACACACACCTACACACCGATGCAGGCGCAGTCAAGCCTGTGCAAATGGACCTGGGCACACACTTATCTTCACACAGACGTAAATGCTAACCATAACTTCCTCTACTAATATGTAAAAAATCAGGCAAAGAGATAAATATATGTCATTTGTTGCTTTTAAGGTGCACAACATTATTTCCCTTTGCAGACACTCCCAAACAAAAGTAATACTGTAAGTCGTCACTGATTACATTTTGCTCACAAATGTTCTTTGATATTGTAGTATTTTGGATTATCATGCCCTACGGTTATAATGGCCATATATTGAATGTATATGAACTGAAATACAAAGACGATATATTCAGTTTCTGCACCTGTCTGTGTCTTGAGAGTTGAAGCATCACTGAAAAAGACACTGACCTGACGACTTACTGTTTATCACTCTGCATAAATATCCATCCACAATGTTAAATTGAATTAAAGCAGATATAATAAATACTTCTTTCATCTGTGAGTCCTGCTGTATGAGTTACAGCCATTACCGTGCCAGGGGTTGGCTTACAGAGTACTAATAGATCCCTGTTGGTTTGTGTTTATAGTGTGTAAAGATGTGCTTAGCATAATTATTTTCATCTTTGTATGGCTCTAAACACAGCCATCAACGTTGTGCTTAATATGTTTACATGCGAGTCTGATGTAAAGTTCAGGTAGAATGAGGAATTGACGTTTGATGGTATGTGATGGAGAGAATTTAAGTCAGTTGGAGCATTGTACGTAGTAAGTTAAGGTGTGCTTTGTGTACATATTGTAAGTGTGTATGAATGTGCCTTGACAACAGCTCAGGTTGGGGCAGAATTTGTCTCACATAAGAGGTTTTAGGATAGCCTGAAGTCCCGGTCCAGTGATCAATCAGCTTCCAGGTCTTAAACGACAGCAGTCAGTCGGGAGGCTTCATTAGTAGCCCCTGAGCCACTGCAGCAACAAGAGTCATTAGACAGCCCAAAAGTACAGTTGGGGTTGCTAAGCAACCGAGCGGGGGTGGCCGGCAGGCAGGCAAGGCAAGCTGGCCGTTGGTCTGCGGGCTGTTAGCCAACCAATTGGCACTCCTTTCTTTCTCCTTTTTTTGGTCCAAGGAGGTCATAGTGGGAGAGAATGGAAAAAAAGAAGTCTTAACTCCCACCTTTCAACATGTCCTACTTTCATGTCCCTTTTTAGTAAGAGTGACAATGAGTTTGACTATGGAGTTGTGAGTAGCGCTGACATGCATATGGGCGGTAGTTATTAAGATGTCTTTGAGCTACCTTATAGTGTACTCTACATACATTTTCTTGCGCAAACACAGATGTTCCTAGCAAAGAAATCTTTCACTTTACTTTTGACCTCCCCCCCTCTCTTTCTTCTTCTTCTCTCTCTTTTACACATACATACACACACACACAGAGGCACAAAAAGTCTAGGCTCAATAACAGCAGGTGGCTTAGGTGACATTTTAATCCCTTATTACTGAGTGCAGGATTAGCCAACAGATCAAGGCAGAGTTAATTATATGAATTCATCAGAGGCTGGGCGAAGAGGCAGCCTGCATTCCCCCTAGGGCCAGGACCCAACCCTACCCCACCAGCCACCCTTTTCGCGCACACATGCATACATACACGCACACTAAGGAAGAGGACAAGTGACATCCTGTCTCTCGCAAAAGCTAGCCAGTTCCTTATTAGCATTGCAGCGGCAGAAAGCTAAGATAACACATACAGTGGAGCCTCCAGAGATGCTGTAAGACAAATGACATCTACTGCCTTCCCGTTGGACCCTGCAAAATGAACTGGATAGACATTGGAGTGGAAGACTACAGGTTTTTTATCCTGCAGACATGTGGCTGCCGAGGCTGAAAGGAGTTCAACACCCCCCGTCTTACTTTATCTTTGTCTCTCTCTGCCCCTTTGGCCTCCAAAACCAATATGCTTCCCACCACAGCCCCTTAATGGGTTGATCAATGCTGACAAATAGGCAGCTCATGCTGTCTTGCCTGGGAACTCACAGCTTTGTGCCTGTGTGCTGCTGCACTTAGAGAGGCCATCTCTCTTTCTCCTCATCGCTCCCTTTTTTTTGTCCCTCTACTTCTTTCACTCACTTTTTTTTCTCTCTCCATATTTCCCCCTCCTTCATGCTCTATTTCCTTTATGTCTATACATTCATTTTTTTTCTTTGTTCTAATCTCCAGAGGCAAATCTATATTTTTCATTCTGTTATGATGAATAAAAGTCAGTTGAAGTCACGGAGGGGTGGAAAACCAACAGTGTGGAAGAGAGGAACTTGCTTACATTTTTCAGGAGAGGACTGTGTGTAAGTTTCAGAGCGCATGTCCGTGTGTGTGTGTGTGCGCGGGCGCGCGGACATTTCAGTCCATCTATCTTTGGTTCGTCTGTCTGATTGATAGATAAAGAGCGACAAGGACACTGCTGGCCTTTGACCACGTTTGACCATGCTTTGAATACCACTGCTTACAAAGCAAGCAAGGACAAATGCTTATCTACCACCCACTCTAAATACAAATGAAAAATGTTCTCTCAAAACCATAACAAAAATTTAAGCAGTTTGTCCACTATTGAGTCTCTTTGGCTGTACACTACGTTTCTATTTAGATGACTAGCATTATCCAGTGTGAAGATAAACTTAAGTAGGTATGAATTCCTTCTTCTACTTCATCCACTTAACAAGTCTGGTACAGTTAGTACAGTGTGTACTTACTTATTTTAGGAGCATACTAATCAACTCTGCTTACTTGACACATATCCTGTAATAATTGATGCATTCGAGAGAACTAGCTGCTGGAGACACCAGGATAATTCTGATGTCTTCCGAGCAGATATTTGGTAAAGTCAGCACTTGCATAAACCCACAAAAAGTTCTTTAAGTGCTGCTCATGTAATACATCACTCAGAAAACGACAGCATGGTCAAAGCAGACAATATAAAATTAAAGATCTTTCCAAATAAAATGAAATGAAAATTAGCTTTGCCATATAGGAAGCTATTTGAACTACATCCGCTCAAGTGTTATGTCCCATGCACATGATGCACAGTGAAGGCATATACGGACACACCTGCCATTTTTGTTCTTCGGTGAGCATTCACAGCTCCGTGTTGGGTGAAGTAGGATATTAAGGAGGGCGTGGTGATGAATCATTACCTTCTGAGCCAGTCACATTACTCATCTCATAACTTTAATGTAACAGCTGTGCCAATCACAGGGGCACATGACAAATGTGGCTTGCCAAATGAAAGAATGAGTGTGGATCAGTTTGTTTGAACAGAAAAATATTCTCATGTGGGAGGTGCAGAGTAGCAAAGGCACAAACAAGCAGTTTGTTTCGATAAACAGGTTGGCAAACACAGATGATGAACATTTCTAAGATGAGATTACTTTTTTGGAAAAACGTCTGGCCATCAAATTTTCCATCTGTACCAATAAGTGCAGTGTAACTCTGTAGTATAGTAAAATTGGTACAATAAAGGCAAAAAAAAATAAAGTGTCACATACTGCCAAAACTGTGATTGAGCATTACTGTCTGAGCCCTGCATAAACTCACAATTCTCCACAAAATTAGTCCTGTTAACATGACCAAACAAATTTATTCCTGACTCACAATTGTCAAATTTAACTGATCAGTTACACACGTTTCAGCCCTACCACATCATGTTATTCATCACAGCTACACATCTACATCTACTGTCACTTGAAATGCATTGAAACAAGAGTACAGTACCACTGTGAGAGTGAGTGAGAACAGCTTCTTTTTTCACAAATGCTAAGCTAACTGGACACATTTATTCTAAAGCAATGACCTTTTCATAGTGAAATGTTACAAACGAATAACTGCATGTAAAATATATATATATATATATATATATTATAGCAGTTAATTAATTTCTCTGTTCGGTTGTTTCATTTCAGCTCCTTTCATTTTACCTCACAAATCGAATAATGATTAGTTTTCAAGTCATCAGGTACCATTCTCTTGATAAGCCATCCATTGTTTGATGCCTCTCATTATCATTTTGCGGTTTCTCCATCTGTGAATTCATCAGAGCTGTTGATGCCATTTAGCCTTAATGCAGACTGACTTTTTTTTAAAGAGCCAACAGTGAGACAGTGGTGACGGCTGAGACAACGAAACATAATTCCAACAGGCGATATAAAAATGCTAAAACCATCTGACCTTTGGCCACCGAACAGCACCGCGCACTGACCCATGTCATTATCATCAGTGCCTTTGGAGAATTAGAGACTTAATACAGTTTCATTGAATGGAATTGGCATTTCTGTCAATACCCAATTTAAAGTGTTGTGGTAAGCTTGTAATTGGTTTAGCTGTGTGTGTGTGTGTGTGTGTGTGTGTGTGTGTGTGTGTGTGTGTGTGTGTGTGTGTGTGTGTGTGTGTGTG
>JBBPCS010000130.1:5922089-5935741 GCA_037974645.1 Hollardia meadi
AATTATTTTTGATAATTATTAATTATTTCTGATAGCCAAATTTAATCTATTAGTTGTCACCTTGTGTCCCAACATAAATTTCCAAAACAAAAAACAAAACAAACAACTCTTATCTTATCTCCTTATGAATTTGAAACTACCTCCATGCCCTGCGATGTACTAGACACCAGCTTCACACAATTTTGTTGACAAAAAAATGCCGGCACATTTAGAAGATCCAGTTGACATTAGCACATGGATTGTTAGAGGCTCATTCCGTAGCGCGAGAGTCTTTAGAGACTGTCAAAGTCCTCTAGCTGATGAAATATGTCAAGTCTCATCGAAGGGAACGCAGTATATTTGCTGTCTTCTAGGGCCAGAAATCGCCGATGCCACTTGCCGGAGTAATGCCCAAGCTGTTGAACAATCAGTGTGCCCCCACTTTATGTATTCCATCGTTGATGCTGAACATCTAAGCAAGAAAACGACTGTATGCCATGCAGTTTGCAAGATGGTACTTGCTCTTACGAAACTACTTGATGCTTTTGCTGTGTTTCCTGGTCATTTCAGTGCTCCAAAAATCAAATAGGACTTTTACAGGATCACAGGTAATTTGCAATATAAACTATTTTGTCTATTTTTGATGTTCATAGGCTAGGTCTATAGAACATATTTTTTTCATCCAAATCCCAAAGGTAATTGGAGTTATTGATTGCATGCATATCCCCATTAAAGCGCCACTGGGAGAACATGAGGAATTATGTTAACAGAAAGTCATTTCACAGCATCATGACTGAGTTATTGATTTATGGCATTAATTTTTTAAAACGTTCTTCAATATTTGCATGCAGAACATGTAATTGTCTGCTACTTCAGACATGGATTTTGACTTGACATTTGATTATTGCTTTCTTCAGCTATATTAAAAAGCAGAAACTACTAATAAATCACTGTATTGTTACAATTTATTTCCATTGTTCAAAGGGGGTTTTGATGGCTTCTTGAGGACAGACCCTTGATTACCCTAACCCTACCATGACCCACAAACACAGGCACAAATAAAATTAATTGCGGCTCACAGTAGCACACAGGTTAGGATAGAGATGACGTGGGGTCATAAAAGCCAGCTTTGCCTGCCTGCAAGGCTTGCGGGTGCGTCCAGAGCGGGCATGTGAGATGGTGGCAGCATGTGTGGTGCTCCATAATATTTTCACCGTGAGGAAGGAAGAGCACCACGCCAGCAGCCGATGCCACCCGTTGTAGTGGATCCCGTGACATTGGATCACCCAGCAGGAAGAGTCATCAGAGAGGCCATCACACATCAATCTTTCAGTTAATAAAAGACATGTGAAATTATTCTTTTTTTGAGTTATGCATTTATTTATTTGCATTCTCCCTTTCCTAAAGTTTAAAAGAAAAAAGTTGAATTAGTATCGGATGGTAGACACATATTGATAAAAGAAAGCTCAGTGTGTAGCAATACCTTTTTGTCATGTTCCAGTTTTTCAATTTCCAGTTTAAGTTTTTTTTTTATTTGTAGAAATTTTTTCTGGCAATCAAGCTCAAGCATGCATTCATAGAGCGACTGCACGGTGTCATATCCAGCACAGGAAAACACATTGAGATAACATGGCATTGAGGATTCAACACCACTAGCTGTCAATATGAATAATCATAGTCCTTGGGTTCTCTGAGAGGCCTTAGAGGTGGAAGCCATGTTTGGGGAGAGTGGCTGATTTAGCTCCTCCTGAAAGACAATAATATGATAACCAAATTACCTAAACTTTGTTCTCTTGAAGGTTCATTGTCATTCAATAGATGAATGACTTGAAATATCAGCTCATGACAATTTGCCCTACAGAGGTCAGTATTGGCCTATGTTAATCACCATTAAGTAGACATAAAAGTACAAATGATTAAATGGGTCAACCTAGATATGTGTGAAACATGGCTGACATGGTCTCCTCACACAAGTCCTCCTGGAACAAAATAAAGAGCAAAACTTTAGTTGTGACAACATACCAGCATTGATAAATCTACAGAACTCCTCAATTATTTCCACACTTGCCTCTACCGGAGAGTCAGATGAGTGGAGCAGATTGATAGTATCCCCCTTAACTGTACACAAGACAGTCATGTGAACTACATAAATATTTTAAACTAGGCATTTTAAAAAATTATATTATATTACCCTGTACATAAACAGTGGACATTGAGCTGCCAGCAGGGTCAGAACTGACTGCCCCATCGACCCCCCTCATTATAGGCCTTCCTCTTTTGTTTGCCAAGGCCAACTCTTCTGCTTGTGAAGATATGGCAGGAGGTGGCCCTCTTCCAGTTTTAACAATCTCTGCCCTTTTTCTGTTTGCTGTGAACACATGAATAGGATATTATAAGTGTAGGCTAGTAGCCCTAATAATCAATGAGAACTATTAATACACACCACTTGATAGAATATTTAGCCAGGCTTTTAACCAGAACTAAGAAACACGATCACATCACTCCTGCTTTAGCTTCTTTATATTGGCTCCCAGTATGTTTTAGAATAGATTTTAAGATTTTACTGATGACTTTTAAGGCTCTTCATGGTCTCACTCCCTCTTATATCACTGACTTGATAGTACCCTACACACCAGGACGTACCTTGAGATCCTCGGGCAGAGGTCTTTTGTCTGTTCCAGCTGCCTGGCTGAAAACAAAAGGATATAGGGCTTTTTCAGTCAGGGCCCCAAGGCTCTGGAACAATCTGTCCTAGGAAATCAGGTCGGCCGAGTCAGTGATCTCTTTTAAATCTCTTCTTAAAACATGCTTTTATCGGAGAACCTTTCCTGATTTTACCTGAGTTTGAACTGTTTTGAACTGTTTTTATTTCTTAAAATGTTTTTATTTTCTTATTCTTGCCTTTTATACCGTACTGTTTTTTATACACAACATTGTTTTATTTATTTTCTTTTAAGACCTGATTGACTTTCCAACCCGTCTGTTTTATTTGCTGCCCTTGTGAAGCACTTTGTAATGTGGATTTTGAAAAGTGCTCTATAAATAAAGATTATTATTATTATTATTATTATTATTATTATTATTATTATTATTATTATTATATTAGAGTAATATTGAAGGGAAAACGATGGGGTCATTGTTTGTTAACTTTCCAGTAGGGGTGCAACAGATCACAAAACTTAAGGTTCACGTTATTTTTAAAATCACGGATTGGATCATTGTTCGGATCAGCAAAACAGAAGAAAGGGTTAGGAATAAATTAATTTAAAAATGTTAAAATTTGTGCTCTGTTGTCACCACCATAGATGTATTGTATGTATTATAGTTTATTTATTTATTATTTATTTATTTTATTAAATAAGTATTGTAATACATTCTAAGCTCTTTTAATACATCTGTGCTCACTACTCTGTAGTCAATATCCCAACCCTAGCTCTATCTGATTGGTTACACGTCACGAGTAATAACCAATCAAGATTCAGAGCGACTGTGTTTGACAGGCAGAGAGAGACTGGAGCTGCTCTGGTGAGGGCAGAGCTGTGAGTCAAAGGGAGGCAGCAGATGCTCCTAAAGTTGCAATGAATATCGCAATCTCATGATTTAATTCTGATGACAAGCATGCCCAGTTTCCCAGATACACCACTGAAAATGCCACAGCCAACAGGATTTCCCTCAATAGAAGCGAAAATGACAGCTTTTTAATAAGTCGCTCATCGCGCTTCAGACACAGCGCTGCATCCAAATTTAGGAATTACTGTATTCACTGTATTTCACACTATGGTTAAATTATGTAATTAATCCACAAAGCACATGTGTGCTGAACCATGGGGGGGGGGGGGGCGATCCATACAGACCACAGATCATCGACATGGTTAAATGTTTTAAAAACAATAAGTAGATGGGTAAAAAACAAAACAAAACATTGTATCCCAGCTTTGCTTTTTGCTGATCTGTGACTAACTGGATAGCCATTAAGGTTTAAAAATCCCAGAGTGTGAAACAGACTGGAACACATTGAGCTTCAGCTCGGCATAATAGATTTTCATTTCCTTAATCAACTTCCTTATTCATCCTTTTTTTTTTTCCAAGGAATTAATATAGATCAGTGTAAATGGGAGCCAAATACGTGAGTGGCAGCATGCAGGGAACAGGCTCAGTGGAGGAGAGCAGGCTTTTCTCCTTCGACAGGAGCAGCATCTGTTGCTCCCCTACTCCAATGCTATTTACAGATAGCTGCCATTATTTACGCTTGATAAGACTCCATTTGCCAATCCACACTGTTCACAGAGACATGGACAAACCAAACATTTAACAGGGAAGTTTCACAGTGAGGCTTGTCTGTCAGTGCATGCGGCTTTCTGATTCAGCATTTGCTGAAACAAATATGAAAATGTATTTCGGTCTAACAAACACAAAAAATGGTTGATATTTGCTTCCGTAAAAGCGAATGGCAGTGCACAGACGGACAGCAAGACAAGTACAAATATTACACATACGGCAAATGTAATAAGTGCCTAATTATAAGTGACCTCTAATTTCGGTGCCTATACCAAATAAGATACATGCTGAAATATCCACTGCTTAGTCACCGTCAGCATGAAAGTGAGGCTGGCAAACAGTAAAGAGATAATATACATACTGAGTTATGGATTACACAAAGCTCTTAGGACAAAATTCTCTCCTCGCCATGTAATAGCCTCCCTTCACAGAGCCACATATTATGTATACCTCTGCCTAAATGCTCTACCTAAATCTCACCTCAGACGAATCCTTGGATAGTTTGATGTGCCAGCATTCAGTTCTAGGCCAGGTGAGCAAGTGTTATTTCAAGTGAAATAATGCACGGTGAATATTCTGTGCAAGTGACTTTTTTTTGTGGATTTTGGAAATCACATTCTCTCTCTGACTTCAGGGACTTCAGAGAAAGGGGATTTGTGTGTGTGTGTGTGTGTGTGTGTGCGTGCGTGTGTGTGTGTGTGTGTGTGTGTGCGTGCGTGTGTGCGTGTGTGTGTGTGTGTCTATGACGGTGTGCAAAAAGACAAGAACCAATAAAGAAATGACAAAAAAAAGTGCTGCAGAGAGGGGAAGTGACAACGAAACAAAAGAACAAGGAAAGACCAAGACAGAGAAGGAGAAAGTGACAAAGGCGATGGGAATAAAATGAGGCGACAGAGAGAAAGACAGGAATAGAAGAAAAAAAGAGGCACGTTGAAAGCAAAATAAATAGAGGAAAGAAGAGAGAGAGAAAACAGGAGAAAAGGGAGGACACAGTACCAGACAGAGGGAGAGAAACTTTAAGGGGGATTGGCTGTGGTAACAAAAATGATCTCTATGATTGCAGTTCGCTTTGCAAATAACATATAGTGTCAGTTTGAGACTGCTCCAAGCACCAGATGGATGTTTTTTTTCCACATAAGGAAGATTCAGATGCCAGAAGAGGAAAAAAAATACTAAATTGTCAGCTGTAAAAAAATAAGTTGACTTTTCAAACACTCTAAACTGTCATACTGTGTGTCAACCCATCAGACTGCAAGGAGATTAAAACAAAACAAATATTTGTCTTTTAGAGGTGGAGATTCGGATGTGTATTACACCACTGTCATTCTTCAGTATTGCTGGAAGAGACGTCAACCAAATCGTCCTCTAAAATTATCCACACGTTTTTTGCTTGCTAATAAAGTTGCCCTTACAATTATCATAACATCTAGACTTTGCTGTGAGTAGCCGAGAAAACACAAGTCTGTCTGGTCTTTCAGCACCAGGTCACCATTTCTCAAAAGGAATGATGATAGCTGATCCTAGGTGTGCACGCAACTAATTGATTCCTCCCAAAATAGACACACAAACAAGGGGATACTACTCTATGATTTCAAGAGAAAAGAGAGAGACTTGTTGTATTAAGTTGTGACATATTCCTTCCCTTTTTCCCCCCCTCTCTTTCCCTGTGCCTGTCACTGTCCGCTGTCTACTGTCAACTGCAATAGGAACAAAACACACACACACAAACACACACTACACATCCCTTCCCTTTTTGCCAAAGGATAACCCTGTGATGTTATACCCTTGCAGGGTGCAGCATCTATAAGCTCCTTTTTTGTCTATTGAAGAAAAGCGTTCCACTCTGGTAGATTACGGTCGGCGCGATTAAGATCTTTGCCTCACTGAAGCAGAGAAGGGGGGGGGGGGGGGATGTGCTCTGTGTAACCTAAAAAAAGGAGACAGATAAAACAGATGAAATCCTTCCTTCACTTCAGAGCCCTAGGCTGCTCAGTGGGCGTGGCGATCTCAATGCATGAGCAGCATCATTGGCTTCTCTCTCTTTGAATGTCTCCGTCTTACTCCTTGTCTCTTTTTTTTGTAGCTCTCTCCCAACTGAATCCGCTTGTCTCTTTTCTCACCTTACTGCTTTCAGAAAAGAAAAATATCCCTTTTGTCCCTTCACTCTAATCATTCTACAGTCGGATATTCAGTGCACCGTGGCATCAAAATGAACATTTCATGATGGTGGATGCTTGAATTTTTGGAGATCTAATATGACCTCAATCTGCTGTTGCATGTGTTATAAGTCAGTCTGGTTAAGTGGATCAGCAATGTGCTAAAATGTATATCGCAATCACTTAGTTTCCTACCTAGACCTAGAAGTCTTGTTGTTGTCTTTTAGAATATATAATTATTTTTTTTAAGTTCAGGCAAACATTAAGATAAGTAGTGCAACCGTCCCTGTATACGGAAACGTCTTGTTGATTTCATTGATCCAGAACTGTTCAGACCCTGCTGCAGCTGCGGTGACTGATTTGAGCTATCTGATGACTGAATGTCAATTATTTAAATTGGTCAGCCTCATTAAGTGATGGAATCAGCTGCTTTGCTGTCACAGCAAAATCCCCACCAATATCAACAGAGAACGGGGTCCTTAAGCAACCTCATCGTCTCGTTGGGGATGCTGAAATTCCCAAGTCACGAGGCAGTTGATTTTCAGCCCCTCCTTAAAGCACACCATCGCCATTTTGAAATGCAATAAGTTCTTCAAGATACTTTTATCCCTGTTCTGTAACTTCTTGTTAAGTTGATTCAAATGATGAAATATGTCACTCAGTAAAACTAACTTTGACCATAAAGACTGCACATCATACAGCATGAGCAACAGGAATGACTGCTTTGGTGTCTTGCTCTGCCTTTGGTGCTCAATGATGAAAAGTCAAAACCATTTTAAGCTAAGCTGCCTGATGTCATTATGGTTAAAGAAATAATTCTGCTCTGCTGACATTCGACTGGTAAAACGGGCGATGCTGCCAACTAGTACCAATGAACAAAGTTTATAGTTTGCCATAGTAGAGTCCATTGTCCTCTTAATGCTGCACACTATTGTAGGAGTGCTGTCTGTTACCATTATTTTGATCCATCCCAATCCTTTCCAAAATGAAACAATCTCCTGGAAAATGATTTTGCCAGTTGTGTGTTGTCCCTGGGGAATATAGTGTAGACAAAGAGAGTCCTCTTGAAACTCTTGTTAACTAATTATTCCTTTATCACAGACCTTTCCTTGGCTGCCAATCCTTCCTCTATTTTATTCCCCAAAATTACCGTCATTGCTTTATTTCTATCCCATCTACCTCTCTCTGTTTCTTCCTGAATTAAAGACACTACGAGCTTTCATTTTGTGATCCTGTGCTAGTATCAGCCATAACCACAAAATATCAAGTCAAAGATAAAACTCTCCTCAGAAAAAATCTCCTGCTTCTTCCCTTTACCTGGCAAACCTGCTACTCACAGCAAAACTTTGCCCGGGAAAATGTAAACACTCCTCTGGACTGTGAGCCGTAAATCGTTTTGTCTGGTTTTGCAGGGAATGGGACCAGGGGACAGAAACAAAAAATTAACTATATAGAAATATAGAAATCTTCTGGCTGTGTGATCTTGTTGTGCTTATGTAGGTCATAGAGAGGCATCGGTATAAAATTGGGACTGTTTCATAGCCAGTTAAAACTTGGGGGCAGATGAATGAATGACATATTTGAGTATTTTGCAAACAATCAACTGAAATGCCTCAGGGAGGGTAGGAAAGTCATCAGCCGCCAAGCAAATGATTGTAAATTATGACTGAAATCAACCCATTTGCCCTGGTTGCATTCCTGTCCAGTATTGCATTCATATATTTAAAAACTTCTAATCTAGTCCAGTGCCCTTTCTCAAAGCCCCATTGCTTTACTGTTGGGGTACATAGAGAGGCAGCGTTTTGGTAGGCATTACATCTTCCAGGCACGTTCTTGAAGAGAGGGAGAGATGGCAAGATAAAAGGTCTTTTTGTAGCTCCCGCCCTCTGCTTGCCTCTCATGCCCACACTGCAAAAAAATAATCCTGTTAACAATTCCATTTAAATAGGATTCTGTATTTAAAAAAATCCTTGCTGCTTATTTTCCCATTGAGTCCTTTTCAATTGTTTACCAACCACTTGAATTTTTATTTTTTATTGCTGGAACTTGAAGTTGGATTGCATTGGAATCAAGTCAGATCCTCTCTTGTATTTAAAAAAAAAAGGTAAGATTCTCGACAAATCGGATATTATTTGGCTTGTAAAAAACATTTTTCAGAGTGCTTCCTCTGCTCATCTCTATTTCCTGCACTCTCTTTGCTCCTCTCTTGCAACCCAAGCAAGGAATTGACCATATGGCAAAGCATCCCCCTACTCCCGCATGCTCTCCATCCCACCTCCCATCTCCAGTCTTCTCCAACAACACACACTCATGCATACAGGACAAGAGGAGTGTAAACCACAGGGATGCTATGGGTCCCGGTACAACAGGGCATAGCAGGGTGGGTGACCAGAGCAGATGTCTCTCCCTTTCCCTCTGTCCCATTGTTACCCAACCCTCCAAGTGTTGTGTGGTGTCAACCCATGCCAGGGCACTAGTCCAGGCACTGTAGCACTCCACGTTGACTAAAATGTATTCACACAGAAGTTGTCCGTGGAGATTAAGCATCTCTGCGGTGTCGGCAAGATGGGGTCAGAGTTGGCTAGAAACGAGGAGCGCCAGCACAAGCACGAGGCAGACAATAAATCTTTCCTGTGTGCCAGCAGACCCGTGAACCTACAACTCGTCGAATGCTTTGTTTTTTAAATGAGCCGAGTTGACCTTAGCAGTGCATTAATGCACATTTCAGATGCAAAGACATTCTCGCCCTGCAAAAAAATAAAAAAAGGAAAAGCGCTCCTGGCTATATAAAAGGGGAAAAGAGAGAGAGCAGAGGGAGAGAGAGTTTACTGTTATGACTGTTCACCTTTTTACCCTGGCTGCAGAATTAATTTCAACATTTGAATGGTAACACTGATGTTTGGCTGAAAGATACTGCCAGTGCAATGATCCTCAATAAAGAGCTATGAGTGCTTTACATAGGAAGAGACATTTGCCATTTGCAGTGGGAGGCCCATTGGATCACTTGCTGAGGGCTTAGAGGGGGGGAGGGGGGACATACTGGAGCTTTCATAAGAAGCTGATAGAATAGCCTCCAAACATAAAATCTCTGTCATACTAGGATAAAAAAAACAACAACTCTATTCTCAGTACTGAGATTATGGGTTGTTTATGCTTCATTTGGAATTCAAATGGTATTTCACACTGACAAAGAAACAAAGCTTCGGAGCTAAAGGCCGCTGGTGTGAGAGTTGTCATAGAGGCAATGATGTTCCTAATGTCTATGTTGAGTCTAGCCATAATGGGCAGATGGCTGCTGTACAGAAAACCCAGCATGAGAGCCCAGCACAGCGCCCCCTTCAGGCAAAGTCCTTCATGTAGTTCCTGGACAGAAGTAGAGACATGGTGGGAAACTGTTGGCCTGGCTGAGTCAAGCTGTCGTTTTATCATTAGCAGCTTATGATTGACAGTAATATAATTTTTCTCAACCATGCTGCCTCCAACCCCAACACCACCCACCGCCTATCTTGGCCACCTCTGAGATGAATGTCCATCATCTGATCAGCAGTGCTTACACAGCCTCATCAGGGCTCCCTGAAAAGTCTGGGAGCTCATATAGTTTTGTGAAGCAGAATGCCAAGATGAAACAAGGGATGGAGGGGACACTAAAGGAGCTCTAGCTGGAGCCAGATTAGCCATTATTTGCCACACGAACCCTCATGACTTGAGGCCAAGGTCAGACAAGCAGGCTGGCACAGCTGGGTGCAAAGATTGAATCATCCCAGCAGCAAATGGCCAGCCTTTGATCAGGCGTGTCATTTCTGTCACGAAGGTGACCCACACGATCAGACCATGTCGACTAGCCAGAGCCTGTAGCCGTGGCACCAAATAATGGCTAACATTCAATCTCTCTTTTCACCCTCCCAAGTAAAACTGTGGGAAAGTTTTATTTTGTGGCTATGTCAGCCTCACAACATAAGGTCACACCCTGAGAGCAATCTGCTATTTTTGTGTCTTACCAAAGCCTTTTTTACTACATCTTCCCCCCTTCCATACCATAACCTCTGTTTTATGAGGGCTTATCACAGAGACAGGCAGAAACAAAATGAGTAAGCAGAGGGACACAGCAGACAGAAGCCATAGTAGTAGACTGGCGATCATCCCATGATCCCATATGCCACAGTCCCTTCTCCTCTTCAGTCTCCCCTTCTTTGCCTTTTCAACTATAGCAAGGCAGACTGACACTCAAGTTAATTAAGATTTTAATCCAGGGTGAGCGAGTCAGTGGAATACCACACAACAAAGGCAAACTCAGGCTGAAGAAGCTGAAAAAGAAAGGGAGATTTGGATGTGCGCTATACAACACGACAATATTCACGCCTCCTCCCAGAGGTCAGACAGAGTCAGTCACTTCACAGAGCGATCAAAAGTGCTCAACATCTCGGTCCACTTCGCCAGGCTGAGGGCTCAGTTCTATGCCATCCACAGCTGAAGTGATGAGCTCATTTCCAAACACAAAATGCATAATCAAAAGCCATGTCTGATGTTGTAAACAGGAGGAAACAAATTACCCAAGATGGTAGGGGAGCGACAATCCATGACTGACTAGAGGAAAAAGAGGATGAAATTGACTTGGAGACATTTGAATGCCTCGACTTCTTAAAAATTCTCTCACAACTTGACTTCAAAATAGGACAGCTTGATACAGTTGACATGTTTGGAGATGAAATATGAGCTTTCACAAAGGCTGATTCATTCCTCATGTTTTCCACTTAGTTCCGAATCAGATTTGAGGACCTTTCTCTATCAATGTGCCCCGGGTTTAGTATAGCCAAGAGTAAGACCTTCTGGGAAATGTAGTTGGAGTGAAAATGCGAGCTAACCTTCCCACTGGTCTGATATCAGATCAGGCAACCTGCTGCAGGCGAGGCAGGGGCCTATCCCATATTAGGAGGGTTCACCTACGTGGCAGGGTGTGTATGGTGGAATAAGTGGGACAACTCCCAGCAGGCTGTGGGAGCACTGGCCAATAAATGATAAAAGAGCAGAACTAGTCCCCACGCTGCCTTATTGAAGTTTACCTTTGTACATTTACACTGAATCCCAATTTGCCACCCTTCCTGCATTTTTTTTTAACTCATACCATCTCCCCTCCAGAAGTCTGGGGACCATAAGACATATCCAGAGCTGTTCTACCTGTCTGGCTTTTGTCACGGTGAAGATAAAGGAGATCAAACTGATCTGCAGGAGAACTACAACTATCACAAAGCTGTTGTTGATAGAAAAACTATCGTGTTTCCCTGAAGACATAGAAGTGTTTGTTTAAGGCACAAAATTAAGTACTTAACGTGTCTTTTTCTTGCAGTTTTCTAAATCTTTCTCACAGAATGATCAATGAAATAATTGGTAAAAAAAACAGTATTTGAACTAGGCAGACAAGGCAGACATTCAAACTATTTGAGAAGAGAGAGATTGGAAATTGATGATGTAGTTTCCCCTTTGGAGGGCAGTTTGAGATAAAGCCCTCTAAGTGCAGCTACACAGGCTCTTAACCCAAGATGAAAGGAACCAGACCCTATTTAATTACTGAGGATTGCTGAATTTTCCTATGAGCAACATAGCTTTTTGTCTGTGTAAGAACTTTTTTTTTTCATTTTACACTGATGAGCGAAATGTTTAATTATACTGAGCTATTTATTTCCCCTTGACTTATCCACGGATGGGTGTTACCGACGAGGGAATGCAAGAAATAATTTTATTTTTGTTTTATAATATGAATGTCAGTGATGGTACATAAAGGAAACCAAAACCAAAACCAAAAAACTTCATAGTAACATGACCCAGATAAACTAACCATCATGCATCACTTTCTGTCTGGAAATATTTGCAATCACAGAGGGAGCTGTAATATTGCAATAATTTGTAATGCCACGAAAAAAAAAAAAGGCTAAAATAGTCTTTGGGTTTGTGGGTTTTTCTCTCAATAAATTTGTTGTATCCAGAAAATCACTAAATAATGTTACATCCTTTTAATGCAACTGGAAAGATATTTCCTTGCAACTTATGATGGTTGTGTCCTTCATCCAAAGTGTAACACATCTACTCTATGATTCAGTTTAGCTTTTTTAAGCTTAAAAAAAGAAAAGAAATGCAAAATACATCTTAATGTGCTATTGAATGTGTGAAATAGGCAAACTCTGTGCCACTCAGTGCAAATGTGAGTACACACCCCCCCTGCTTCATTAGACCTGAACAGACATAAGCCTGATAATACTCTGACCCACTCGGCTGACCCGAAAAACTCTAATCATATTTGCACTGATTCCCAAACATAAGCACTTTAACTTTACTCAGATATGCAAATATGACTTCATACCAGCCCCTACAAGACAAACTCTTGGTGATGTGTTTTTTTTTTTTTGCTGTTCCAGCCAGCTCAATACCTTTCCACTTAATATGCTGCCAAGTTAATCAACGTTGGTTGAAATCCGAGGGATCACAGGCACTTTAGCTGCTGACGCGCCAGGCTTTCCTCAAAGGCAATGGCTGATGGATCTCCTGTGTTCATTATAGAGAGAAAGAGTTCTCTTTAATCAGCCTGGGAGTCACTTATCATAAGGACGCCTTGCCACACACATATGCACACGCTCACACGCAGAGAGACATGCTCTCGTGCACAAAACACACATGGATGAACTTTCATGTAGAAAAGCACACATGGAAATACACATACATCAGGACTCCAAACCACAGGCATACAGATGGCTATTGAGACACTGCCAACCAGGCATACAAAGGAGGCAAAGGGGTTCCAGTATGATCGCAGAGCATAGATGTACAGACGCAGAATATGTAGCACATTTCCCAACCTTCAGCCGAGGAAGATATGCTGTATGTGGACAAATTGTACAGGGCGTAATATGGACATGCTTAATTACAGCACTGTACATATACGGATGTAAGTACAGCAAGTTAGCTACCATATCCGGTCTCAATGTGACAAGCCGAGAGAACGTGATCTTGTAGCAGACCGTGTTTGAGACTGAATAAATATGTGAAGTGTTGTGTTCCAATGCTTGTCTGGGGGATGTAGGTAAACGTATGCATCTTTATATTTGGGTCTGTACTGTGTCACTGTGTACTACGTCACCATGTGTAAGTCTGTGTCTGTTTAGGTGACTCCGAGGGTGTGTGTGTGTGTGTGTGTGTGTGTGTGTGTGTGTGTGTGTGTGTGTGTGTGTGTGTGTGTGTGTGTGTGTG